>JAANDH010000029.1:48563-105315 GCA_011799765.1 Nymphaea thermarum
AAGAAAATTGTTTGGCTATAAGTCTTGTCACGATGCACTGACATAACCAACTAAGTAAAGATACATGCATATTCATAGTGGACATCACTTGTAATCTTATTTCTCATGTTGACAACACACAATGTCATTATTATAAACTGCACACATGGGATATCCATAAAAGAATCATGCATGGTCACTGCATTAACACGGTAAAGGCATGCACATCAATGTATATACATATACCAACATGATAAAGGCATACACATCATGCATACTCACATGCAACAGTTGAAGAAATACAACAATTATTATGTATCAATGTATGCCATTATTATAAGTTGGATCCAAAGAAGCATCATACTTGGAAAGATATTGTGCACAAGTAGCCCTTTGACAGCTCACACCAAACAAAGGAAAGGACTCACACACAGTGAAAAGGAGTACACACACTCAGGGAGAAACCATAGAGAAGGGAAAAGCATGAACTCTCTCTCTCTCTCTCTCTCTCCTTAAAACGGTACAACTACCCATTTCAAGGGACTAGCTAGGCTTCTCCCCATGCTTCTGTACTTGTAGTGGAGGCTAATGTGTTGAGAAAGTGATTAATGGCCCTTTTCGGAAATGATACTTAAAAATAATGATAATAAAAATCAAAGTTTGTCCATTTAAAACGGGCAGGGATTACATCTAGGTCCTATAGATAGACCAAAATCTAGGGTGGACATGGTGAGGTAGAATTGTGGATCCCGCCACTGGGCAGCTGTTGACTAGAAACTTATTGGGGGCATGGTTGCTCTAAGCTGAGACCCTCTCGAGGCTTCATTCAAACCACCCATCAGTGCATCCGACATACCCAAGTAAATTACCCCTTGCATGAAGTGCACAAGAGACTCTATGTGCACATGTCTACCGTCTCTCCTCACACCTGTCCCATGTCATCTACAAGCTGATAGATAGCATGGCATAGCTCGTGAACCTCAAAAGCAAGCCCATTGATGGTTGCATGATCAGCAAAATTGTTTGTCTTGTCATCACTATGATTGCACAATGATGGAGCCATAACTACTATTCTATCACCATTGCTGTCACACCCCAACCCTTTGACCCTCAGAAAATTTTTTCTAAACATAAAACATTGAGGTGCGACGACACAACAATTTAAAAAAAAAAATGAACCATGCAATTCAAAACAATGGGGCAAATTTTCCATTATATAATCAATTTCAGTTCATCTGTACATATGACAAAAATTGCCCCAAAATCACAGCATTGATGGCTAACAAAAACAAGGCATCAATAAAACCAAAACAAGAGTGCCGGCACTACAATTGACTCAAAATCTCCCCAGTAGGATGTGAGTGAAGCCACATGATCAACCTGCTGCCACGGGCCTGCCAAAACCTGAAAAAGAAAAACAACTGAAGGCTTAGCCTTCACAGTATGGCAACAAGCCAGAAAAATCCCTAAACCTTTAAGGTAAGGGTTCAAATATGAAATAATCACAAATAACATCCAACTATGCATAACATATCATGCTCATTCACTTCATTCACATTCTGATCATTTACATTAACTTTAGTGAATTGACAGTTCTTGTGGGTGCAAAACACAGGCACGTGCACACTACGGGCGACCTACAGCTGGGAGACAACCCTATGGTGGCCCCGAATCGTTATGGATCCATTCACGTTGCAGCGGTAGAACACTCATCCATGGATGTGTGAATTCCAATGAGAGATACTCAGCCTTCCCTAGGACACCCAAGTTGGGAAGGCGGGAGCCCAACGCTCCAAGCACAACACACAACAGTACCCTAGAACCTTGCACCGCCTGCGCTCCGAACAGACGAGAGCAGGACGTCTCCCAAACACATTGCCACAACTCACTAGCCTCTCTTCTCTTATTCTTTCTTATTTAACATTACGGAAACACATTCACAAAATGACCAGCTAGCTCATGAGGTTGGTTCACTCCACGACTATGTCACCACGGTACGGATACGGGTACGGCGTTTTTGCAAATCATGCTACGTGTATGGTGTATTTTTTATATGATAATATTATTTTTTTAATTAATTAAAGTACCATCTCATAAAAAAAACATAAAATTATCCCCTACTAAAATAAAGAAAATGATGCTCGTGGACTACATTATTAATGGTTTCTATCAATTTCATTTTATGCTATCATATCCATTCACATCGTACGCTCAACATTTTTGAGCGGACAGTAAGTTATTTTTGAAAACATCTTTCGAATGGGCAGCAACTTCCCTTCCCCTTTCCCCTTCTATTCTTTCCCTTTCTTTCTGCTTCTTCTTTCCCTGCTCTCCTCCCTTGCTCCTTCATCTCCCCTTGTCCTTTCTTCTCCTTGGTCGAACGAAGAAACAGAAGCTGAGAAGGAGAACCGCAGAAGACGAGGGGAGAAGGAAAGACTACTGAAGGCAGATCTTTCCTCTCCCCTCGTCCTTTCTTCTCCTCGTCCTTTCTTCTCCCCACTCTCCTCCCTTGCTCTTTCCTCTCCCCTTGTCCTTTCTTCTTTCCCCGCTCTCCTCCCTTGCTCTTTCCTCTTTCCTCCCTTGCACTTTCCTCTCCCCTCGTCCTTTCTTCTTTCCTCGCTCTCCTCCCTTGATCTTTCCTCTCCCCTCATCATTTCTTCCTTTCCCTGCTCTCCTCCCTTACCGCGTTAGGTTTTCATTTTTCTTTTTTTTTGTTTGGATATGGTTTGGATCTGGTTCTGACCCGAAACCATATCCAAACATACCACCACGTACCAACGTACCGGTACTGCCGTACCAGCATACCAGTACGGGTATGCGGGTCGACCCAGTGTACCACAGTGACAGCTCCACGAGTGCACCCATACCTCTAAATGCCTCCACACGAGGGCTACACATACAATTAACATTCTTAGCTAGTTGTCATAGCAATACAAGCACAACTACCCTTCAATTTCATTCATTTGTATCATGCCCAAGGCAATGCATACGAAACATTACAACATTCACATCAATCACATCTTTCAAAAACTTAGCTAAACCACATAGAGTAGTCTCGATCCGTGATTGGCTCATAACTGTCCTATGCAGTTATCATTCTAGGATGCTTTCAAATGCACAGTTGGGGTCGAAGAGATACTCGACTCGATACCTCACCTCATCTGTCCTAAGCAGTTATCAATTTTAGCATGCACATGCAATTGCGTAGTAATTTTCAAACCAAAACTTATCACATAAACATTCAATGCTCATGTGTACAAACATTCAATCACATCACAGTCATAGGATCCATCGATCCTCAAAACACATGTTCAAGTTGGCCCTAGCCCAGGATCTGCCTGGAATGCCGCCATACTTGTCACATGTCGCCAAGATATCCAAAATGCCTCAAGCTTCAAACCTAGCTACTTAAGGTCTACTGGACGTGCCCGGTGTACCTGCAAACACAATCAAAAGGTAAGTTCTACACTCACTTCACTTTACCATATATACAAATATGAAGCATAAGCATTGAGGTATGCCATCGCCTCAAGAGGGTGTCGACGGGTAGTATCAACCCACAAGGCCCTCAAAAAGAGTTATTTCTCAACCAACAACGCAATACGCCCAATGACCAATGCATGCGCCATGTGCCTACAAAAATTGCCCTAAATCTTCTTAACCCCTTCAAATCTCTACCATGTTTCCAAATAGCTTCGAGAATCAACTTATCATGCTAAAAAGGTCATTATAAGCATGGATCATTGCCTCTTCAAAACAATCCTTGGCTTTCCCCAAAAAGCAAAGTCGTTAACATATCCTAAAATCATCAATTCTTAATTCTAGCATGCTCAATCAATAATTATACATGCTCCAATATAAAATATTCAACAATCTAGGTTTGATTAGACCTTGCTCACCCCAATCTTAAGTGTCCAAACAGCTGCAATGTTCATGACAACCACCACAAATGTTCAAACAATCCCCGAACGACAAAAATAGAGCAATGCCGCCACCACCAACACCGTCTAGTTGTTGTTATGAGGGGAAGAACACGTCCCCCAAGCTGAAATCCGATCAAACAGTGATAAAATCAGTGAGGAAGAGTGCTTGGTTGGAGAAAAAGGGAAAAACAAATAGAATATGGGGAAAGAGTTTGAGTAGAGAGCGTATTGGCAGGGGGAGGCACTGATAGAGGGAGGTGGACAGAAGAGAGAGAGCGAGAGAAACGAGAGGGACAAGAGTGTGCAGAGAGGGCGAGAGAACATAGAGAATGTTTGGTTGAGGGAGAGCAAGTGTGAGTGAGAGAGTGAGAGCTCGAGCAGAGGAGGAGAGGGAGAGAAACAACAACAAAAAAACGCAAGAGGAGAGGCTGCATAGAAGGGAGAAGGAGAAGAAGGAAGAAGAGGAGAGAAGAGAGATAGAGGCAAGGGAAACGACAGGGCTCACCTCAAGAACCGCCGCCGTCACCGCTGATCCTTCTTCTGTCTCCTTCTTCTCTGCATCGGGTCGCCTGCAGCTGAGAGGGAAACGAAGGGGGAACCGAGAGGAAGATGAGGGAGAAGAGGGAAAGACGAGGGAGAAGAGCCCTCGCGTCGGGCTCTCAAGCAATAGGTTTCGGGTCCGGGTCTGGACCTGCTCCAACCCGATCTCAAATAAAAAAATGAGTGTTACACACTAGGTGTTGGCCACAACTACCAGTAGAGTCCACTTGTGAGCAGGCAGTGCTAGGACCCTACGTCCCACTGGGGCGCAACACTTCCCATACCATCAGTGCGGTCGTGCACATGTAGTTCAGCCACTATTGGTTTGCACCAAAAGTGCTAGCATGGTGTTGGATCGATGGGCCGAAGTTTGCAGGTGCAATCGAGCGTCTTCAGCACACCCAAGAGTCGTGCATGGTGTTGTATAGGGATGTGTCAAGGCTTGGGGGAATGACCGAGCATCCTCGACATGGCCATGGTAGAGCCAAAGTGCATAGAACACTTGGCTTGGTTGACAGAGCCTCCGAGTGGAACCGAGCGCACCCGACCATGTGCACCGGACTATCAGCTCCTAATGGACAAGGTGACGTGTGCATTAGGTAAGGTGGGGGACCCGTAGAAGACCAAAAGATTGACATTGAGTTCAAACTCGCATAATGGGGTCAGTGAAGTGACAAAAAGGATTAAGGTACACCAAAATCGGCTTAATCAATTAACTCACCCTTGTAGAAGGGGGTTAACCAATTGGAGCCGATAAAGGGGGCAAGTGACCTTCATCAGGTGGTCAACTCATCGTCTTCACTATGTAAGGTGCACAATTCCATTTTGATTAATCATCTTGAGCTATGTTGTTTATGTAAAAACATTGGAAAAGGAAGTAAAAATTCAACACACCCAACTTCCGCAAACCTCTCCTAACGTGCAAACGCACTGAGGGCTCCCTCGCAACAATCTTACCCTCTCATGCACACTGGTGGTTCTCCCTTTCGCAACTTTTGGTGAGTGGCAGCCAGCATACCTTCAACCGCCCTTCGCACCCTGGCAATCCATCGATGCATGTTCAGGTAGGTCTATTGTCTCACTTCCCCACTTATCGATCCCCTTCTCCCTCTCTGACTTTTTTATTGACCCACATTTTTTTCATCCAGCAGACTAGATGGATTGTAGCCTTATCACTCTCGAGCTCCAACCTCTCATCCCCAACTCTCAATTAGAGTTTCCCTTGCCGAATCTACATTTTCCCTCAAAGCCAATTGTATCCTCTTCCCTTGATGGAATCTGCAACTCCTGCCATCTTCCAACGATCGGAGCCATCAGGTGCCTGCTAGTCTTCACCTCTTGTTATGCCCTGTGATTCATAGCCACTAAATGCTCCTAACACACACCCATAGCCTTTCCCCTCAATCCCCTCACCCAATAATTAGACCTGAACATAGACTCAAACTTGACTAATTAAAGCTATGCTCAAACTCGAGTTCAAGCCAACTCATTTGCTCTAGTTGAGTTCTAGTTGTCTCAACTCGATGCAAATAAACTCTTCTTGACTTGATCCCCCTCACCCTTAACCCTGTTTTTGTATGATGGCGGAGATAGCTGCTATCACATGGCCTCTTTTAGGTGTGCAGCCCAAGGCTATCAGGCTGCACTAAAGAGTGGTGCAAGTCATTGGTTTGATATTCATGGTTGCAAGTCACTTTTATTTTTTTTAATAAAAATGAAGCTCTACACATGTGTTTTCCAGGCAAATTGAAATAGATCAATAACCGAAGGATTTTGAAATTTAAGAACTGGCTCATCTCAACTTTAAAACTAAGACATGCATAGAATTGCAGAAATCAGCGTCGAAACTTGGTTGGATGACAAACTGACACAGCCCAAGTCAAGAACCCGTTTCCTGCCCTTCTTTTGAAGACATACCCGCGGTCATGATGATCAATGCCATACTGCAACGCTCCAACCAGTCATCCATTTCAATGACACAAATAGGGGCCAGCATGAACCATGCAATGTAATTGAATTTTTGCATACTCATTATAGTTGTTTTATTCACTAGTACTTATGGAGTTAATAAATGAAAGACATCAACTAGACTAGCCTAAATGAGTCAAGTTCAATATTCGACTCTGTTTATTGAATGACACTCAAGCTTTGACATTGTTCGGCTTGTCTCAAGCTAAAGTCAAGCTTGAGCCAAGCAATTCAAGAGGCAGGTCGAGCTCGAGTTGGACTTGGCTCGTGTTTAGCCCTACAACATTAACCAAATGGAGTCCACCTATTTGGTGAAACGTCCAGCCCAGCTCTCTATCTAAATTGACCCAACCCTTTTCACCGGAGAAATTTAATCTATCCTTCCTTCTAAACCCCTTTCTCAGCTCACCTAGAGCCCCTATTGTGCACTCTTAGAATCTGTGCAAAGTTAGCAGCCACATTTGCACAACCCCCCGTTCTCTCACATCTTTGAAGGGTTTCTATGACCAGAATCTTGCAAATAATCCCTTATTAGAAGGCCCTTTCAATTATATTTCCAAAGTGCTCATTTGCCTCAATCAGAGTTTGGATGACTTGGTACCAGATTCAAGTTGCCCAAATGTTTACTATGTTGCACCATTTGCGCGTGGTGTTCATAGGCATTGTTTCCAACATATTCCGAGTTTAGTGATTTAGACATTGTTGGAAATCTCACTAGATTATCTTTTTGATGAGTACGTACACACCCTTATCAAAGTTTCGTAGCTTGAGATTCAACCATCTAAAGGAGGCTGATTGATCACTATTTTATTCCTTCGGCACAAAGTATCCAAAGGCACTGTGTATGGCAATATTTGAGCATGTTTCCCTGCTCCGGTTTGAGGGTCAAGAAAGGTCTTCTAGTTTACCTTTCCAACGACTGTCTAATCAGATCAACTAGAGTTCTACAACCCAAGATATTTCCATCAACAGTGGGGTTATTAATCATATTGCTGAACCTAGCGGCTTGGTTCTAGCTTCTTGGATGGCTGATCCCTTGTTCTTAGTTGTAGCTCCTTAGCAGCACATAGTGTTTTAATGGAGGGGTGCAACTCCCTAGAGGTTGGAGTCTGGTGGATCGCCTCAAATGCGGCCAGTTGCCCAGCTATTGAGCTCCGTCAGTTGGACACACAGGCCGTGGCTCGGCTTCTTCTATAGCACTTGTGGAATTTCTTCTTCATGAAAAAAAGCATAAAAACAAAGAGAGGCTAAACAAAAATGGCAAGTAAAAACTACTTGTTTTATTATACACTATGATATATATACAAAAAGCGAGCACGTTGTTTTACAACGTCTCTTTACAGTGGTGCAAGAAAAATTTCCTTTTTACTAATAAAGCTTTTAAGAAGAGAACACTTACACTAGGAAGGAGGAGTATCACTGGAATTTGAACGTTGCAAGAATTAGTCGTTTGAAGTATATGGGACCTTTGGTACAACATTAAGTATGGCAGCTAATTTTAACACTCCCCCTCAAACTGGTGTGTGAAGATTTGTGACACCCAATTTGCATAATAGATTATTAAAACCATCTTTTCCAAGTGCCTTAGTCAGTAAATTGGCTATTTGATCATTGCTTTGAATATAACATGTTCGTATTATCCTTGAAGCAATTTCTCTCGTATAACATGATAGTCAAGTTCGATATGTTTTGTCCGTTCATGAAACATTGGATTCGCAACAATGTGTAATGCAGCTTGGCTGTCACAATATACTGTTTCTTGTGATATTTGACTAAAATCCAAGTTATGTATTAGATATCTTAACCATGTTATCTCGCATACTACGCTTACCATGGATCTATATTCTACTTTTGTGGATGATCAGGATACTGTGTTTTGTTTCTTTGTCTTTCATGATATACACACTGATCTAAGAAAAATGTAATAACCAATGATAGAACATCATGTTTGTTGACACATAGCCCAATCTGAATCACAAAAGGTATGCTCATAATAATGCCTTGACAGGATATTTTTTATGGTAGCCAATGACACAAAATGCTAATTGTAAATGTGGTAGTCATGGTTATTGCGAGTAATTTGAATTCTTAAAAAATGTTTGGGTTTGCCTAAATCTTTCATATGAAATTTTTTGCATAAAAGGCTTTGAAACTGACAATTGCTTCTTCTACATTACCCACAATAAAAATTTTACTACGTCTAAAAGTGGATAGAGTATGCTCAGCTTTGGATTGTGTGAACCCATATTCTTCAAAAGAAGTTGAAAGCTTGTAAAACCAATTCCTTGGGGATTGTTTTAAGCCATAAAGAGATTTGTAATTTAAATATATGGTTCTCCCCCTGTTTTGCATATCATTGTGGTACTTGCATGCATACTTCTTCAAGTAAGACTCAACATCCATTTGGCGCATGACCCAATCTTGATTAGTTGCAATAGCGAAGAAAGTACGTATTGTTATTATCTTTGCAACCGGAGCAAATGTTTCATTATAGTCCAGCTCCTCTTGTTGAGAATATCCTTTAGCTACCAAATGAGTTTTATATCGTTCAATAGATCTATCCAATCTCAATTTGATCTTGTAGATCCATTTACTCCCAATTGGTTTCACTCCTTCTACGAGCATAGTAATGGTCCAAGTCTTATTCTCTTGAAGTGCATGAATTTCACAATCCATGGCATCTTACCATTCCTTGTACCAGACAACTTCTTCATAGTTTTGGGGCTCAGATTTTGACATAAGAGAGGTAAGAAATGCAAAATGTTTATTAGAAAAGCAATGAAATGAGATACATTTGTTTAATGCATAAGGCCTCACATGGGAGTGTCAGCAAGGAGGGTACAATAGTACTCCTTCAACCAAGTTATGGGCTTTTGGACTCGTGAGGTTCTCCTAATGGGTTCCGAAGTCTGATTTCAGTCTGAATCAAGAGAGGGGTTCAACTTGTTGGTATCTATGGGTACTATGGATTCTTCTTAGTATTCAATATCCAAATTCAAAGGGTTTTCGGTCTCTAAGTAGGTTTGTTCTAGATCTAGGGGTGTGCTAGAGAACGTTCTATTGGTTACCTCTTGGTAGTTAATTTCATCCTGGTTGTAAGAGATGGGGTAAAACAACATCATTTTATCATTTTTTTCATTTTGGAAAGAAAAAATATGCTCATAAAATATAATGTCATGGCTAGAAAACACCCGGTAAGGGCCGACCCGATCCGGCCCAGCCCATTTAAATTAAAAAATATTTTAATTATAAAATAACATTTTTAAATATAAAATATATTTATTAAGAATAAAAAATATTATTAAAACAAAAAATTAAAAAATATATATATATATATTTTTAACTTATCGGCCGGGCTGACCCGGGCCGGGATTTTCCCGGCCCATACCGGGCCGGCCCGGCCCCACGCCCAGCCTCATATGCAATAGAAAGTTTGGGTCTGTTTCTCATCATGTGCTCAAATATGCTCGGTTCAGTGCTAGGTATGGGAATGATAACAGGACGAGATGTCATAATATGGATCCGGACCAGAAGTTGCTCTATCAAGAAAAAAATATTCAACTAATGGACAGCCTTTTACTTATAATTCAGAAAGAGACAAGTTTCTATATCCTCCAATACATGCTCCATTTTTGCCAATTAAATTAGTGAAAAGAGCTAGAAACATTTTTAGAATTTATAAAACTTCCACATTATTGTTTCAAATTCAAAAGTATTTGTTTCGTTTGAATAAAATAAAAATAAGAAAATTATTGTCATCCTTACATTTAATTTGATAGGGACTATTTTAGCCAGGGATATAATGAAAGATGTGTCTTTTTTGTTGCTGGTGCCAAATACGAAAAAGACAGGCTGAATTAGCTTTTTGTTTTCGAATGGACGGACTATGAAATTTACCACATCTTTTATTGTTTATGCAATATATAAGACAAATAAGTGATACATAAGTGAGATAAGATGATTGAGTTGGATTTGTATTAATTAGCATTTGATGCCCATGTCTTGCCCCTTGTGTCCAATCAATTGTTTTTCCTTTTATCAGGTGTAATGATGTACCCATTAAAATAGCAAACATATTCATTCCCTTGAATGGTATGACCTCTAGATAGTCAGAAAACGTGAATAGACAAGTAAACTAATATATGGATGACCTAAAAAAAAAAGGCGACATGTCGACTTCTAATGAAAACAACAATAGTAAGAAACCTGATTTGTTTTTGCAACGAGAAGGCAATTTGTTGTCATTTTTGTTAATATGCAGATTTCAATGTTCCTATATTGTTTTTTACTTGGATACTTGTTAAGTTAGTTGACACCGTTATCTCAATCTTGACTTTTCCAGTCTTTGTTGTTCATAATGTGAATGTCAGTATGTTAAAACAACGAATGGTTAGATTTTTTTAATTAAGTTGATAGTGCAATTGAACTGTTCACATAAGGTACTAGTGATAGTAACTATAACTGTTCTATCTTGCATTATGTGTATAACTTGATCGCGTAATTGACGTATCATGGAAGGTGTTGTCGTGACGATCCGATTTAAAAAAACATTTGTTGTGCATAAAAGGTATTTCCAAGACGAATTTTTTGGGGTAGACAACACGTTTGTTTGGGTTATTGTCAAGTTAATTTTGTGGTTTATGAATCCATGTACCAGATGACCTTTATTATATTTTACGATGCAAAACACTATCACAAATGGTACATTCCACTTCAACATTAAGCACGGAACGTAACATTTGCAAAAAGTTTTTGACATCGTAAAATATTAAAAAAGCCATCTAACTATTGATGTTGGCTGTTTGATTTCAGTTTCACTATATATAAATATATAGCTTTATTAATTATATATGCACACATTAATTATGCTGTTCATTATTGTATAACATATTTTACATGTTTTTTTATTATAACCTGGCCAAGCCGGGCGGGTCCAGGCCTGGGTCCGCGCTGCGAGCAGAGCCTACGATCGCGACGCTAGCCGACAACGGGTCGGGCCGGAAGATCACCATGCCTAGCCCTGACTCGCACTTTCGTGGATATATTTTCTCTTTGTTTAGGGCTCCACAACGCGGTCGCAGCCGCACCTTGTGATCTCCCACCTTTGTAGTAGCGGACACATGCTTCCTCCGCAGCAGCACTGGACTTCATCGCCATCTACAGGTATGTATTTGTAACCCTATTATGCTCTTCGACCTCTCCCTTTCTCCCTGTCCTTCCCACCTTCTCTCTCATCTCCTACCCCTGCTCTTCTCCGGCAAGCAGACGGCCCGGCCTTCTTCTGCCTAAGCCAGGCAGTCCGGCATATATCGAACCCGTGGGGGTCATAATAGTTGTTCGGCGCTTCTGGTACGAATCATCGACCATGAACTTGACGCTTATCATAGATGCTCTTTTTTGCTGGGCATGTATTGTTGATTCACTGTAGACGGGAAGTTCTCATTGCTCTGGCGTTGGTATATCTTGGTTGCGGGCATGAAAACTGCATTTGGCAGAAACTGCTCAATGAAAAAGCTGCTGATGGAGTTGCATACGACTTACTACCTATTGATTACTGCAAAATAGTACAGATATTGCTGCTATATTAAAGATAACTTAAAGTTGACGTTGTATCTTTTGGATATGATACTTTTCTCCAAGGAGTAGCTGTGGCAATTTTTGTGCCTTCAACTCATTATTGCTTTTCTGTGTATTAGTTACTGGCATGTTTGGTAGTATCGTTATACATGCAATCCTTACATATATTCTACCGTAACAACTATTTCTGGGGGAATTTCCAACAGAAAACGTTTTTCTTGACCTGGAGAGGAGATCTAACTACGGTCTGATAGAAAATCGAAACAGAAAATTTTTTGGTTTTACAGTTGGACATTTTTGACAGATGCCTGCACTAACTTTGGTTTTTTAAAGCATTTATTGGCTTCATTTTCTTTTTGTCCGTGCATTTTCTCCGACTTTCAAGTGGATCGAAATCTCTATAACCCAATTTCGTTTTTTTTTTTTTTTTTTTTTGGCTGTACTCCTCAATGAGAGGAACCTGTTTTTGTTATTTCACTAAAAGCAAGCCTTTCTTTCGTAAAATACTGGACTATTCCAGTTTTCCTCCTAAAACCCTACGCCACTAACCTGGTCACGTTTTTCGGTTTTTAAACCCCAGTTCTCTCTCACTCCCTCCCTCTCAGTGCAACGCAGGTCGGTCATAGAAGGAACAATGGCGGCAAAAAAATTTACGAAGAGGAAGGCGTCTGACCCTTCCCGTGGCACCCCTGATGGCGCTTCTAAGCCGAATATCCAGATGGGCACCGAAGATGATGACGCTCCCGACTTCCCTCGAGGTTTTGTGGCGTTCGTCTACTCCCAGCTTCACGTATCTCTTACTTGTATCTAACCTGCGTTGTTGTTGTTGTTCTTCTTCTTTTCCCAGGAGGCGGTGGCGTTCTGAGTCGGGCTGAGGTGGAGCAAGCACGGTCGGAAGCAGAGACAGAGTTTGAGATGGAAGAGAGAACGAGGGAGAATTTGGGAAAAAGGAAACGCCCAAGAAAGACTTCATTCGAAGACGATGACCTTGGTTCTCTTTTCGGAGAAGGCGTAGCGGGGAAACTGCCACGGCTTGCGAACAAGATTACTATCAAGGTAACCGGAGAAATTAGCTGTTTTGTTTCTGTCCCGCTCATTCCCTGCAATGGAATTCATCGTCTGTTATGCATCTTACATGAAACAGAACGTCTTGCCTGGAATGAAGATGCTGGGCGTTATCTCGGAAGTGAATCCCAAAGACCTTGTTGTGTCTCTTCCTGGTGGATTAAGGGGGTACGTCAGAGCCGAAGAAGCATCCGACCTGCTGGCAGAAAACAAGTTGAATGAAATCTCATCCAATACAACTGTTCGTCAGCGGAAAAATGTAACGGAAGTTAATGAAGATTTGTTCTCAATTTATAGAGATTCCAGGACTCTGTGTTTCGTTTCCTGTTTTTTTCTTTTTCATGATGCATGTTGGTTTGCTCCTTTTGCAGGAAGCTGGCAGTGGCACCCTTCTCAGTGTATTTATTGTAGGGCAACTTGTTCCTTGTATCGTTTTGGATGTAGAGCATCACGACGGAAAGGAGAAGAAAAGAATTTTGCTATCATTACGCCTTTCCTTACTGCAAAAGGGGCTTACGTTGGACTTGGTGCAAGAAGGAATGGTATGCTACCATAACCAACACCTACAAATGTTACAGTAACCATTTAATCTTGTTAAACCTTTTATTAATACATTTTAAGACGAAACTGGACTCTTGACAGGCTGAGAGTTATATAGGAAAATATTGCTAGGTTTGGTGCTAGCGAAGTTTTGCTTCTGGAAAGACTGAATGTACTCCGGGATAATAGTGTCTGTATCATGAAATTTTTTAATTGTCTTGTGTTCATTTTTGTGAGCCACATGGGACATATATCTGCTGAATGATTCATGCAGCACAAATAGCATTCTCTTATAGGCAATGCTGTACATGGTTGCGGGGCATGGCAGCTTACAACTTCCAAACCATATGAGTTGGTCATCGCCCCAGACATTAATTTTTATGGCCTGAAATGTGCAATTCGGTAGACTACATCAGTGGCTTCAAAATGAGTTTCTAGTTTCTACTCATATCTGTTGTTGAAAGTAAAAGCCTGCATTTGTAATTTCCTATTAATTTTGCATTTCTACTAGCCACAATTGCCACTTGTGAAACTGTTGCAGTTATATTCTTTGAAAACGCATGGAAGGCCTTCAAAAGCTTTTGTTATTTTGACTGCTTTAGCAGGTTATGATTTTGGACAAGCAGGTGGTATGAGGCTTCGACTTCTTGTTATAGATTATATATTCTAGTAGTTATACTATTAACCTATTATTTCTTGTAAGATATCTTTCCCTTATTGTAGGATGAATTTTTCCGCATTTCACTTGTTTTCTTTTTACTAATATATGTCATAATCTTATAGGTTTGGTGGAGACATCCATAATTGCGTTCAAAGCTATAGATCACCTTGAATTTTAGGTTTCCCATGTGTCCAGTTCTATGTCACATAGGTGCGGGTGCCGGAGCTGCACATCTCAAAAAATTTAGGTGCGGCGGTGCGGCGAGGGTATTTATTATTATTATTAATTTGCTATTATATATATATAATATGACAAAAAATTGTTTATAAACCACAAAATTATCAAATGACAAAATCGAAATTGCAAATCATGATATCATTGTCAATCATCCTTGATTCAACAAGAAATATACTCGAGTTTTGAGTTCACAGTTCATACTTCATCCATCATTAATCAGAGTGGTGGTCCAGTTCCACCAATATCTTGATTTTTTTCAATGCTTTCAACGATATCATCATCATCAAACTCCTCAACAGGAATAACAAGATCAGCTAAACCCATGTTAGCACTATATAAATTGCGTTCTCCATCAGAATCAAATTCATTTGGATTTACATCCCAATATTGAGATGATCCACAACTGCATTTTAATAAAGATGAAAGTTAAACAATAGAAAATATTGACCACAAAAATATAAAAAATCTAAACATAAAAAAATGACCAAAGCAAAACAACATAATAATGAAATACCTGCATTCTTTTTCTTTCCTTGAAAGAAGACACAAATTAAAATGCACATAAACCATGTCCTCTGCACGTTGGCTAGTGAGCTTGTTCCTTTTAATGTTGTGTATATGACCATATATGCTTCAAGACCATATATGCTTCAATTTCTTTCACAGCACGATGATTTAACAGGTTGTGATAGTAATCTCAAAACAAGTTTTTGAAGCATAGACATTTCTGATCCATAGGACACCCACCAATCAAAAGGACTTATGCCATCATTTTCTCTTGTTGCTGCTGCGTCTTTAGAACTAAAATCCCCATAAGAAAACTTTGTATTCACAAACAACTCGTCTTCTGGTACAAGAATATAAAAAAAGGTCCTTCCATACGTGATGTTATGTTCCTAGATAACTCACTATTTAGATTTGGAGTGACACGTATAGAAGCTCCTTCAATCCATTTTTTAGTGTAATATTTGCGATGTAAAGAATGATCCATGCAATGCAAGGGAGTATTGCTCTTATCCCATATTTCAACTAATATTGTATGTATGCGATCAAAGAACTTTGAATTATCAAGTGCAACGTCTTTTTTTCTTTCTTAGAAACTATACATTGAATTTCAATGATATCGTCCTACATTTCATAAACTTTATATAGCATAGGCTCATCTTTATCAACAACTCTTTTTTCATTCTTAGAAACTATACATTGAATTTCAATGATATCGTCCTACATTTCATAAACTTTATATAGCATAGGCTCATCTTTATCAACAACTCTCAACATCCAGCAAATTGGCTCTGTAAAATCCAAAAAATATGCAATTTTATCATTTTATCATCCACAATAATGTTTTTAATAATTTGAGCTTTAGCCTCATCTTCAACCCGATAAAAGCTCCACTCTCTACTAGCCACCATTTGAATAAGTGCATCCCACACTCTATGAATTCTTTTCGACATGACAATTGTTGAAGCAAATCGTGTCTCTGGAACTTTTAACAATCTCAAATCAAAATAAATACCAAAAAGGGACATTGCATGTTAGTGATTGACGATGAAATTTCTAATATTTCTTGCATCTTTTTCAATCTCTTGAATCAATGAGAATAGCTCATGTCCCTTAGGATTTGCATTTTGACTTGGAGGATTGCATATGTCCTTCAGTGCTAAATTCAAAGTATGTGCAACGCATGAGGTCCAAAAAATATGTGGAAATCATACCTCAAACTAAGTCCAACACTTTTGCATACAGCAACATTGTCTGTAATGAGTTGCACCACTTTATCAGGACCAATCTCCTTGATGGCTTCTACAAATAATTGCTTCAAATATTTAACATTTTTATATTCTCCAGATGCATCAATTGCCTTAAAAAATATTGGTTCATCACGTGCAATGACAATAAAATTAATTAGTGGACGCCTTTGAATGTCTGTCCACCCATCAGAAACAATTGATACACCAGTTGTGTTCCATTTAAACTTTTTTCTTTCTAAACTTTGCTCAACCTCCCTCTTTTCATCCTTATGAAGTGATGTCGTAACCTTTCTGGACTGGGAAGTACATATCTTGATAATTTGCCATTTGCAAGCATAGTGATATATTTCTTTCAATATGAATTTCTAGCTACATTGAAAGGAATGCAACTACAATAGAAAAACTTAACAATCACTTTATCTAATTTTGCTCTTCCATAAGAATCAAAACATGTCTCTATAGTTATTTTTTTTCTATCAATACTCTTTGGACGTATGCTAGTATTGTCATAATAGTACTTCTTTTCTTGTTGTTGTGGATTGCATCAGCACGATTTTGAAACTTCTTTAACTTTCAAGTTTTTTCTATAGAAACACTTTTACATGCTCGAACCAAAACCTCACAACTTCAACAAATGTGCCTTCACTCTCGTGGAAGATCCTACGAATGTAATTTGACAATATCCACATACAAAACACACATTTTCACCACCATTGCCTACATTTTTCATGACCACTTTGATTTCTTTCGATAGTGGTTGTTCTTCAATTGCATATGCTTCACCAGGTTGTGAAGAAGACCTTGAAGCATTAATATCATTCACACTAGATGAAGAACCTACTGCAGGAGAATCTGAAACAACTTTTTTTCCTTTCCTTCCGTCTGCCATCTTTTTCCTTCAAAATGAAAAATTTCAAATATAACAAATTAACAACGTTTAATAACTTATAAGTTATACGCCGGCTACACAAGAATGTAAGAAAAGTTCTTTGGGCATTAAAAGTAGTTCTTGATGCAACGTCACTCATAATTGTCTACTGTGACAATTAGATGACAATAGCATATCAAATGAACCTGAAATTTCATAGTAAAACTACACAAATAGATGCTAAATGTAGTTTGTATACGTGATATTGTATTAGAAAGGATAGCCATTTTAGAATTTATATCTACCTATGACATGGTGGCTATGTCACATAGGTACGGGTACGGGTGCGGGTACAGGTACTAACCATTTTCAAAAAACATGGGTGCGGGGTATATATATATATATAAACAATAAGAAATACTTAGAAAATATGTATCCAAATAAAGAATATACATCAACATAAACAAATAAATAAATATCAACGGATCTTGCAGCAGTGTGTTTAAGGAACATATGAAAAACTTTAAACATATGGACAACCGAGCAGCACCCTAGTCAAATATGAACATCAATCGAATTTTTACATCCAAAGAATAGAATAAAAAGTAAGGTGGAAAAAATTAAATCAAAAGTAAAATTAAGCAGTTTGGATCTATAAGTACCCAAGTGTCAAAGTACCCATTTTGGGTACGGGTACGGCGACATGGGTACGTGGACCTTACTGAGGTACCCATGTGACTTAGCATGGTGGCTAATCCTTTACAAAACTAATAGCTAAAGACTTATTTATCAAGTCTGTAAGATTTATAGGATTGTCAAAAATATGATTCCCAACATGTCAACAAGAAAAGGATCTGTCTTCACGACTGCATTCACATATCTAACAATATTAGGTAAACTTTGTTATTTTTATGCCTTGCATCTGAGTGAATGTTGAATATCAAGTTCATCAGGATTTAAAGCTTTTCATGCAACTGAGGCAGTATAATCCAAACACAAAACAATAACATATGCTGTCAAAAGAAATAGATTGCGTTTCTGATGGCTCAACTCATGAGAAAATGTGCATCAAGCGGCACATCATAAGCTGTAGTACATGTGAGATATAACTGAAAAGTTCTCACATAAAACAACGTTCTCTTAAAAACTGAATTAGCAGAGACAAAAGCACTTAGTGGCACATCATAAGCAACGAGCCAGCCATATATCATAGCCAATGTAAGCCATTATTTCAAGCTCAAAGAAACGATCAAGTGTAAAAAAAGGAAATCAAAATTTCTATGCGATGAAGCTACCCGGGGTCCCCATTTTTTCCCACGATGCTCAGCAGAAGCAAGATAATCAATAATTCTTTGTAACAAAAAGTTAGGAAGGGACAAGAGGATCCGATCTGATCGACAGTGTTGAAGATAAGGATTGCAGGTGGAGGGAGAAGATGGAGAGAGAGCAGTGGATGCCATCGGTGGAGGTAGAAGACAGAGAGAGAGCAGCGGATGCCGCCAGTGGAGGTAGAAGACGAAAAGAGAACAGCGGACGCCAGACGGAGAGGATGCCACCGGTGGAGGTAGAAGACAGAGAGAGAACAACATACACCAGATGGAGAGGATGCTGTCTGGAGGTAGAAGACGGGAGACATCTGCGGACGGCCGCCGATGGAGGTAGAAGACGGGACAGAGCAGGGGAACAGAGAAAGAGCAATGGGAAGGGCACGATCGATCGTGCCCTAAAAAATGGACCAAAATGTCCGTGACGCGGTTTGACCGCATCTGATTCGCGTTTGACGCGAGTCAAGTGCGCGTCCAGATTTGACGAAAATAGTCGGGTGCGGCTGACCGCACCCGACTCACATTGACTATGTATGGGTGTGAATCCTGGTCGCACTTGCGCCTGCACCCCCATCGCATCGATGCGGGTGCATTACCAAAAACGCAGCACCCGTGTGACATTGATCCAGTTCCATGTATGAATCTTTGTCCTGCTACCATGATTCCTCATAGAATCAAATCAAATCCCTGTTTCTAATTTTGGTGTGTCCATTATTATTGTGATAGTCTACATTTCATTGTTCTCATGGTTGTCATTTTTTTGTCAAGACTGTGAAATATGGCAGCAGGAGTGTGTCAATTTAAACTTCTTAAAACCAGAGTCATGATTCTGGTCATTTATGATGTTATGTTCTCCCTCTTCCCTCTATAAGATTTATGTCACCACAGGATGGAGTTAAAGAAGACACTGACAACAAGAGAGAACAAGTCTGTACGAGAAGAGAGAGAGAAGAAAAGAAGGGCCTTATGGTTAGCACCCGCCCCTTTCATTTACTTAAAGCCAATCACACTTAACAATTACAAATGAAATACACAAAAGAATAATACCTATTACAAGTTTGGCACCGACGATGTGCTTTAGGTGTGTGGTGAAAATGGGTTGGATCTGACTCGACCCAAACACAAACCTTAACTTAACAGCCCCCCTCAAGTTGCTCATGAGGTTTGATCATGTACAACTTGTTTCTCAGTTCTTAGAAATGATGCCTTGTGAGACCCTTGGTAAATAGATCAACCACTTGTTGAGACGTAGTTATACAAGTAGGAACAATTTTGTGCTTCTCAACCTTCTAGCGAATGAAATGTTAATCAATCTCTATATGCTTAGTGCGATTGTGCAAGATAAGTTTGAAAGCAGTTTTGATGACACTTTAGTTATCACAAAACAGAGATGACCGACAATAGGAAGGGAGAGTTCCCCAAGAAGGTGACGCAATCATGAAGCTTCAGCTGCGCTGACAGTCATGGCGCTATATTCTGCCATAGTGTTTGATCTGGCAATTACACACTGTGTTTTGCTGCTCCAACAAACAAGGTTAGAGTCAAGGAAGATACAATAACCTGAAATTGACCATATGTCATCTGGGTCGCGTGCCCAATCTACATCAGTATAAGTGGAAATAATGTGTTCATCCAAAATGGTTGACTTCCATGTATAGATGAGTCCATCTCCAAGAGTAGCCTTAAGATAGTGCAAAATATGTTTAATAGCATCCATATGTCCTTCTGTGGGTGCGTGCATAAATTGAGTGACTTGATTTACTGCATACACTACGTCTGAGCGTGTAACGGTGAGATATTGTAACATGCCAACTATGCTATGATAAAAACTAGGATTTGAATATGAATCACTCCCATCAGAAGCATTCAATTTTGTGTTGAGAACACTAGGAATATTAATGATCTTGCAATTTGTCAAACCTGCTCTGTCCAATATACTCTTGATATCTTGGTGTTGCATAAGAGTTAACGCATCATCCTTGGGTTGTGGGTAAGTCATGCTGAATAATAATAACTATGAAAACAATTGCAGCCTATGTCATGGGTATGGGTTCTGGTACGGGTATGTGGAAGCGGGTACAGATATCGCAATTCTAGAAAATCTTGGTATGGGGTACGACAAAAAAAGTGTGTCTATATATATATATAATTATATGTCTCTCTCTCTCTCTATATATATAGAACACATCCTTAAACCAATTTTAATAGTCCCTCTCATAATTTCTACTTATAATTTCATAAAATATAAATAAGCTAACAAAAATACAGTTAAAATGTAAGAAAAAATGAAAAAAAAGGTTTGGATCAGTTCCAACCTCGAACTGATCCAAACATACCACAACTGTACCGCCATACCAGCATTGGCATACCGCCGTACTGGTACTGGTACATGGGCATAACCCACGTACCAGTGTGACTTAGATTGCAGCTTATCACATTCTAATTTGAAATGTTTTGAACATCGAAAGGCCTTCTTTTTGCATTGTGCATTTCCTTGTTGACAAATCTAAACAAGTTTTATCCTGCGTGACTAGAAAAAGAGAGAAATGTTTAATCTCATAGTTGCTCTAAAAATTTAACATTGGGTGTAACTTATCAGTTGTGCCGTCTGTATGTTATAGAGGCAATTCGCCCTCTAATATGTGAAGTTATATGTTGTCAACAAACTTCATATTCATGCTTATCTGTTTTTTTTTTAAATCTGTCACTTTATTCATTGTTGGATCCATGGACAAGGTTGACCTTGTTGACCCTTATGCACCAGGTGATAAATGCTAATGTCAGGAGCATCGAAGATCATGGATATATTCTTCATCTTGGACCAACATCATTTTCTGGATTTCTTCCACGATCAGATGGAAATGGTGAATGTCTTTGAAAATTGTTTTTCCTCTTACTCATATATCCTGTACTTTTTGTCTTTGAAAATAGTTTTTTCTCTTACTCGTATATGCTTTATTTTTATTTGTTAGTGTTGCTATTTCATGTATCATTACACTGAACATAGTCATGAATGTTCTGCTTATTGTCACTATTTCGATGCCAGTTGGTAATATTTGTAAAATATCATGGTATGCAAGGGGGCTGTGAGTGTACTCATGCTTTTTTCTTTTTATAATTGAGAAAGTCATGAATAACTGCCCAAGTTTAAACTTAGTCCTGAAAAACCACTTAATTTTTCATATGGTAAAGTAGCAACTTATGTTTGAGTCTATGCCCATGGTCAGATCATGGTTATGCCTTCTTAATTGATCAACTTTCTCTCCTGCCACCTATAGAAATGTGTGAGTAAAGCTGACTAGTGGAGGTTTTGATGTTCTCACCTTTGCATGAGCCTCATCTTTCCATCTGTTGTTCGAAACTCATTTCTACTGATTATTGGAGTACTATGACCAAGCAGTGGAGGTATATAAAAAACCATGGTTTGGATCTATTTAAATTGATAAAAAAGAAAAAAAGAAAAATTCTCTACTGAAAGCCAACTCCATTGGAAAACCTTGGGACAACAAAACTATTGATGTACATGATTGAATAATGAAGATCAGACTAGAGATTTCTCTGAACAAGAAGTGCCCAAAGAAAATTTGCCAAAACCCTGCTGCATCTCATAATGAAACAAACAAATGCAAAAGAAGAGAGAGGAAGCTTCAAAGAAACCCAGCCTAAATTAGATAAAATCATATGATTATATGAATGCAAGTCTGCTTTCAGATTCACAGGCTTCATTTGAACCACTATCTGAGCAGCAGTCCCTTGGTAAAATTGCTTGACCATAATGATTTTAATCTTGGTAAAAGCAAGTATGTTAGAGGAGCTGCCATTAGGTCTTATTCTCTTAATTCAACCAGTTATTTAATATTTTGAGACGCTATTTGTAAATTTCTCTTTATAAGCTAAAAACGTTTATGATTATTGACACTATGTTTGTAAGAAAAAAGAAAGGTCATAAGTTCTATGTTTTTTTATCATAACACTTTTCCGTAACATTCTACATTTATTTTTTTATTTTCCAAGCTTTCTTAACAACATTTTCTTTAGAAAACAAATTTTAGAAAATTTCTAAGACAAATCTTTCCAAGAAATTGCTTAGAACAACAATGATGGTATGCATAGGTTTTGGTGTCCAAATAGCGACTTTTGGGTTTGTTGCCTTGCCTTGTATGCATTTCACAGTTCATAAATATCAGCAATTTTTTAAAAATGAAAAAAGGTGAAAATAAAAACTAAAAACGAAAAGCTCATGATATTTGAAAAAACCAAAAGGAAAATATTGTGTTTTACATATTACATGTTTTCTAGAGGTTTTTTTAATAAATTTTGCATTTTACTTTTAAATTTCTTGAGCATTAAGAGAAAAAAGCTTCCTGATTAATAACCTGGAGATAGAGTGCTATTGATCGGCCCTTGCTGTTGGTTGGCTACCTCTGAGAGAGAGAGAGAGAGAGAGAGACTGTGCATTTTCAAAATTATATCTAATTTTTTTTTTAAATGAACGAGGCATGCTTCAAAGGAAAACATGCTTTTCTCTATGGTGAACTGCACGCTTTGTGCCTTGTGAGACGCTTCATCTCAGTGCCTTGGTGCGGCGGTTCTCCTATTTGTCTTGAGGCATGTGATTTGGACTCTAAGGCATACACTTTCAACAATTGTGTGGAATTATTATTAGATGAATGACTGTCAAACTTCAGTTTGGCATTTTCACCAACCTTTAGAACTCAATTAAAAATAGTTCGTTGTACATAATAGAACCATCCAAGAGTCAGCTTAGTGAAAAGAGCAGGCAAATTAAAATATTATGGTGTCTACAGTATTGTTTTTCCTGTGAGTGTGTTTTGCACTATGCTGAGATTTTTCAAACATTTTCGGATATGAACCAAATGTTGCAACTACTATGAGACCTACACGTGCCAAAAGATTATGGAATAAGATCTGACTTGAGAGTACATGGATATGTGCTATATACTACATTGCACGGACAGTGGACAAGTGTACAAAGTATAATACAACATTTGAAGAAGTAGACACTTGGACGTGACTATAAAATGTGACACATGGGAGGAGGGAGAAAGGCCGGCGGGGGGAGGGTGGGGGGAGAGTTGTGTTGATCTTTTTACGTTAAGGAGAGCTGCCTACCTATCCGGGAGAGAGAGAGAGAGAGAGAGAGAGAGAGAGAGAGAGAGAGAGAGAGAAGATTTTCTGTTTCTTATTTAATGAAAGTGAGATAAAGAAGTAGTTTTAAAGGGTGCCAACTATATTTTTTCCTTATGTGGTAAGAGATACACAACTATATTTTTGGAACCTTGCATTTGAAAAGCAACTGGTATTGTAAAAGTTGGTTCCTGAACTGAATTGGCAGGGTGGTCGATTGGTGAATCAGCTGATTCATCAATTCAGCTGAATTGATTATGAATCAGCCAAAAACATAAAAAAAATCATTTATAAAAAAATGAAAAATAGATAAAATTCAGTTAAAAATAAACAAAACTTAAAATGATTAAAAAAGATGGTTAAAAGGTGATATGTGGGCACCCTTGAATCAGCCATCAAATGAATTGATTAGCCACCCACTCGATCCAAATTGGCCGATTCAGACCAATTCTGACAACGTCCAAAGGAACTGTCCTGGCGTGTTTAGGTGTGTTAATGTTCGTGCCAGTGTGGTTTTCGTTGTTTTGACAATTCCTTTATTGACACCTCATGGTTTTGACAATTTCCATGTAATTAGGCTATATTATGAAATTCCTTCGACAATGTTGAAACTTGAATGAATTATGAGTCTCTTGTATGGATAGCAGAAATTGTTGGAAATATTAATGTGACAACATTGCTTCTTATGTTGCTACAGAGAACGGAGATAATAGCATTGGAAAGGGACAACTTTTGCAAGTTGTGGTTTCAAATGTTGATAAAGTTCGGAAAGTCATTTCATTCAAACCATCTCCAAACTATTTATGCATGAATTTAGTAAGTCTGCTTCTCTTGAATCCTGTTTGTCCTGTGCATTTATGTGTTTCCGTGGGTTGTTTGCTTTAGATAACCTTTGAGATCTTTTTTACTTTTTACTTTCAACATGCGGATGCTAGACAACCTTGGTGCAGGTTAATTTATAGGATCATTTCAATCTTGATGCATCTGATCTGCAAGTTTTGATTATGCCCCTTACCTCTTTCTGCAAAAACCCATGTTGTGTGAGTAAAAGAAAAAGAGGAAGATGTTTAACCATGGTAATAGATGGAGGAATGCTTCTTCTCTGGTTGGTGGTTTCAGTGTTTGCTGTCTGGCAACTATGCATCCACATGTTTATGTGCATGTAATATCCTTTGAAATAACTGTTGCACTTAGATGCTATACTTAAAAATAGAGGAACACTTCTTCCCTGGTGGCTGTTTATCAATTTCTATCGGGGGCATCAGCTTTGCATCTATATGTTTTATGTGCATGTAGTATTATGGGCTAACTGTTGCCCTTATTTAGATGCTATACATAGTTTACTCTCTTTTTGGGTCACAGTTTTGAAGATTGTTACTTCTGTTGGTTGATTTCTTTATTTGATTCTTTCCCTACAGACTAAGGAGTATAGAGGCCTCTCAGTCGATCTTTTATTTCCTGGCATGTTGGTTGAGGCTCATTTGAAATCAGTTCTGGCAAATGGGGTTCTTGTATCATTTCTAACGTATTTTACAGGAACTGTGAGTGGACAAAACAGTATGTCGTTCAATTATTTCAATTATTTGCACTATGTGTTAAGCTTTCTACATAGATCTACACTAGTCAAATTCTCAGTATCAAAAATTGTATCCTCTGGTATCCATTCTGGTTGAATTGTGTAGACATTGACTATTAGAATTTTATCTATTGAATATTTACAGGTTGATATTTTTAACTTGGAAAATCTCTTCCTCAAATCTTCCTGGAAGGATATGTATCACATTGGTATGAGGGTGAGTCTCTCCCTCTCTTTCTCTCTCTCACTCGTCTGCATGTATCAACATATAACTAGGCTGTAGTATTTTATTGCAACATTGCTGGATACCATGAGCTTAAAAAAAAGAAAAAAACTAAAAAAAGCAAAAGTTTAATTTATGGTATAAGATGATGAAAGTCTGGTGTGGTTCTAGGGCCTCAGGTTACTGCTATGTATGAGGTACGGGTATTGGTGCTGGTGCAGGTGTATGGGTACGAACAGTTTTTTCAAAAACCTTGGGTGTGGGGGTACCGGCGTACACACACACACACACACACACACATATATATATATATATACATACCAACAAACAAAATAGCGATTGACAAGTAAACAACAACAAAAATGTATAATATGATTAATATCAATGATTCAACATAGACAAGTCAACACCGCATGTGTCTAATACCAAACACAAGTAAATGACACTAATATCAAATATATGTATGTACGTTAGACTGTAAATATATTTGCAAACTTTGCACAAGGAATAAAGCACCGTAAGGCATCATTGGTGTAAGCATTCAGGCTTCACCAATGATTCCCAGTCAGTCATCTCCTGCAGACCGGCACTAGTGTGAAGGACCAAAAAAAGCCCAAACCGGCAGCTGTTCTCATTATTGTTGTTTGAACTTGGATGGAGCAGTTCAAACCGGAGACGAGGAAAGGGACAGATCCACAGTTATTTGATGAAAACATGATAAAATGTAAAAGAGAAAGGCTGCCAAAAAAACACCTGCCGTCAGATGATGGGATACACTGTCAGACGACGGAAGTGGCTGCCAGAGAAAGAAGAAGCTTAAAAGCTGAAGCTTCAACAGAAAAAAAAAGCCCAAATCAGGCGATGGAGAAGTTGGAACCACAACAGCGATGTCGCCCTTCGCCGGTGGCGTCGCTTCTTGCTGGAAAACTCGAACTGGTGCCGGGAATGGATGGATTGAGCAGCACAAGCCACCGCTTTTCTTCCAGCGCTGCTGTTGAGGGCAATACGCAGAGCCCTCGATGGGCTCTGCGTTCTGTTTAAATGTAAAAAAAAAAAAAAAAAAACCTAATTTAAGAACGATTTTGGACTCCGTTAACTTTGACAGAGTCTGAAAAATAGCGGATACATACTCAGGTACGTTGACCATATCTGCTACGGTCAAACATGTACTGGGACATACCCGAGTGCGTACCACTGCTCTTAAATAGCAGTGCCCGTGTTAGACAAGGTTACCGAAAATACAATAACATTTTAAGCTGGAATATTCAGAAAAAACTCGTATGCGTGTTGATTGTGGTAGTTTTTCCTGTATAATAATTAACTTTTTTATGTCTTGTTCAACTTATCCTGGTAATACTGCGTTGCAAATAGGGAAAAGTTCTGTTGAGGTATGTTGCTTTACACAATTCACTTTCTCCAATTTATGAATGTTCGGCCAATAATATATCCCTGTGGAGGAACATAAATTTGGCTTGCTGACATGCAAGTGATGCCCAATATTCTTTCAAAAGTAACCTTTCTGAGTCTTGGAGAACAATATGCACTTTAGGTTAACAGATAGTGTGCATATACATTTTTTCATAAAAAATCATTTTCTCCTGATTGAGACTGCTTTATTTTGTCCAAAAAAATTGAGTGAGTCATGAATCAAGTGATGATTCAGAGCATAATTGGGTAGACTCATTTTCTAATCTGACATTATGAGCAGATTAATCTGGTTTGATTACCAATGTACTTTCTAATCCAATAAGGGTGTAAATTTGTATGTTTGGATGTAAGTACTTGATTATTCCACTTTTGTTGGCCATGTGAAGTTGACACCAAGAGGGGTATGAAAGAAACTTTTATGGCTGCCTGTTAATTCCTATATTGATGACATCACAAACTCTATAACTCTTAGTCATATGAATATCCATTTATTGTGGAGGAAATTTCTCATGGATTGATTGTTTTACAAAGTATACTTACAAGCGCTTGCACAAGCATGGCAGTCAGGCTATTTAGAGATGCAAGTAAGTTTGCCCCAGTGCAAAGACTATCACAAGAAAGCCTGTATTTGCTTTACTCTTCAATCTTGGATAATTTGGATGTGCTTTTAACTATTAAAGGCTAAAGCCATTTCCTAAGGCATAGTATCAGGAATATTTAGAAAAAAGAACATGGTGGAAGGTGTTAATTGAACATGCATTGCCTATGCAATTTAGATGTATATAGCCATGTGTAATGGATATGGTTTGCACTTTGCAATTCGACTTTTGCATACAGGGATACACAAATCAAAATTCTGTATCCATTTTGTGCTATAAATTAATGCATTGCATTGCATTGTCATATTTTATTTTTTACTAAGCACAAGTTTCAAAGACAGGGGAGCATGAGAAGTTTGGAGGCACTGTTTTATTGCAAATCAGATAACATTGTATCAGCAATTTTACTATACAAACTAGATGATTCCTTTTGTTTTGAGATATATGCACTGTTTACTAATGCGTCACCAAGTATTTTTATACAGAGATCTGAATTTGGGTTCATCAGTTACTTGAGTAGTATCTTCTGTAACATCTGTTGCATCTGAGTGTGTAGTCTCTGTCAAATTGCTTAATATGATGAGACATACTCTTTTTCAGTAGTGATTGTTTACATATTCTGTGGAAATTTTTATTTGATTACTTCTAGGACCTTCATCCTGAAGTGCTCACTGGTGGTTCTGAACCACAAAATTTGGTTTGCCGTAGGTGAGAGCTCGGATTTTGTTCATTGACCCCATTACTAGAGCTGTTGGACTTACCATGAATCCACACCTTTTACAAGGCCATCTTCCCCCTTCAGTAAGCTTCTTTGCTAAAATCTAGTTTACATATCTTTTGGTTCATGGACTTGTTAAGAATTCTCCAGTATGTGGTTGCTGGATGTAAATCATTTTCCTATGCTTTTCTGGCATTTATAATGATGTTTCATGATCTATTGGTTAAAATTACAAGTCCTTTGATTGTTTTCTCTGATCTTGAGTGCATTCTCTATTTAATCAGCATGTTAGAGCTGGAGATGTTTATGAAGATGCACGCATTATAAGGATTGATGGGAGATCCGGCCTTTTGCTTGAGGTTTCTTCTAGTCCTGTTCATACACCTGCGTATGTCAAGGTATGCATTTGTTTAAGTGTCTGTACGTGTGCGTCCTGTCTGTGTGCACTAATTTACACTGATATGTTAGTCTTAAAAGTTCAACTCATTCAGCTAGTTGATCAAGTGGGTTACTCATCTACCTGTGTCTTAAACCAGTGGTTAATTGGTCAGACTACTAATTTAGTCAGAGTTGTTCATCAGCTAACTAATCCCTTATCCATAACTATGTATGCACATTCTTTGAATAAATGTATGTGATTCTGTACTTATATATATATACCCACACACACACAAATATATATATATATATGTATGTAATTATGTATGTATGTATGTATTTATGTTGTATAATCATTCGACTTGGACTGAGTCAGATTGTCTGGTCCCCGTCTTTTTAGGCTTGAATGACTTGTGTCCGATTTTGATTTTGAAAACTTAGTTTTCAGGATCATTATCATATCAATTTTGCTGTTTCTATGAAAAAGGGTTAGATTATTAATGTTTTAGCCTTTTAGGGATCATAATGTCCATATAATTATTGTATACTTAGTGGAAAGTGGAAACACATTTTCAATGCTTGTACTTGCACTTTAGAATGTGAAAGCATCTAAACTTTTACAATATAGAACATTCTGAACTGTTAATTTCTGGTCTGTAAAATTGGTTATTTAGAAACATATTCCTTTTTATGCAATGATAGAAGTACGTTATGCTGCATTTGATTTCTAAGACTCCCAATGGTTAGAGATGGAAGTTATGCATCGATGATTGCAGATGTTGCATCATCAAATTATTGCGTTCTCCCTCTTCTTTCGTTTAATCGATTGCACATGAACAAAAGTTTTCTTTGCACATTGTAGACATCCGATGCAACTGATGAGGAAGGTTTTAAGTTGGAGAAGAAATTCAAGGAAGGGAATGTGGTTCGTGCTCGTGTTCTTGATTTCAGACAGATGGAAGGGTTAGCCATATGTGCTGTTAAGGTTGATTCCTTTATTGTTTATCCTTACCTTCTTTGTTGGATCTGATTCACCTTGGTTTGTCATATCTCTCTAACATGTATAATGGACGATTTATCAAAGGTGCTGCAAAATTGCCATGATATGAAGTTTGCATCATACTTTGGTTGGATCATAATATTCTGTGCTTGACTTCGCTGTTATTTTTTTTTTCATGTGTTAGAAACCATGATCTCGTGTTGCTGCCACATTAACTTGCTGATTTTTATTTTGACTGTCTGGCAGGCATCTGCATTTGAAGAGTCTTTTTTCACCCATGCTGATGTCAAACCTGGTATGGTGGTCAGGGGAAAGGTCATTAAGATTGAAGTGGATGCTGCGGTAATTCAGTTTTTAGGAGGTTTAAAGGCACTTTGTCCTCTCCAACATATGTCAGAACATAGTCTTGCAAAGCCCCCCAAGAAATTTAAGGTAGTCTCTTCAATTTGACTATGAGTTGTTGAATATTTGTTTTTGGTATTAACCTGGCAAACATTATTTTCTGACCCTTATGATGGTCTGTCCCTTTGCTAATGTATCTGAGTGAATTGTCCCTTATGTTTAGGTGGGGGTGGATCTAGTATTCCGTGTCCTTGGAGGCAAATCAAAGCGCATTACGGTTACACATAAAAGAACTCTTGTATGTGACCACTACGTCTGCTGCTTAATTCTTTTTCCTTTGATGTTTTATTACTATGGATATGGAAAACTGTTATCTGTAGATAAAGTTCTTTTCTACTTAAATTTAATGGAGGTTTTTGTGCATGGGTTATTGGATTTTGTTCCAATACAAGGTTCTTCTCTACTTGAAATTTTGGATAACATTGATTGTACATAGTTTATGTTATGAATTACTAACCTTGCTATGCTAATTGAGAAAAAAAGATTTCCTATCTCAGAAAAGCAGGTCTTTATAATAACTGAGGAGGATTATTGTACGAAATTACAATTATTCCATAAGCACAAAAAATACACACTTCCTTTGTTTCTTTCAGAAATATTTTCATTTTGTTCTTCTTCCTCTGGGTTGGGCCATTACTGAATCATTTTTTTTTCCAAGTATTTTTTTTGTGGTTTTTTCTTTCTCATAATTTTAGGAGCTCAATCAGTTAAGGAAAGCAAGATTGGGTTATTACTTTCTGGTTTACCTGTTAAAATTGCAGAGTCCTCTGTTGGTATTCTTGTCATGCCCAGTAAATGGCCTTCCTGAAAATTATATCTTCAGTTTTCTGTTTTCCTTTCATTGACATCATTAAGGCTACCAATTTTCTTTTGCATAAAAAAATTATCGGGTAGTTCATTTATGTATATTCCATGTTGTCAAGGCCCTCAAGCAGTGCCTGGCACCTAGGCAAAAGTGGCAAGCAATTTTTTTTTTAGTTACGTTAATATGGCAAGTTATTTTGATTAACTATTTCTAATATTTGAAATGTGGAGAGTAGTAATATAACAAGCATAATCAACTTAAACAATAAAAAATTAATTGTTGACTTCATTGAATGTGCAAAATCAATAGAAGAAGTTTAACATTACTCATTAAACATTTAAATGTAATCTAATACAAAAAAAAATCTAATCTCTAGAAAAAGCACCGTAAATCACATCTATACTTAAAGGAAGACATAATATATTAAAAAAGACTAACAATACATAATAGTATACATATAAGTATACAATAGTAACAATACTATTGAATTAGAAGACTAAGTTACTAGGTGGTCCTTTGCAATATTTAATAGTTAGGAGTTCTCTTTAAACGTTTCTCTATTTTTGGTTGATGTTATTTGCAAGTCTGTACCTCTGTCCTAATCTATTTATTATTGAGATTAAGGTTAGTAGATAATATGTTTTTCTCTCTCTAAGACTGCCGGTTGTAACATGGTATCAGAGCCGGCCGGTGATCTCCACCCTTCTCCGCCGGCGGCTGACTTGACTTTCCCACAAACTCTTCTCCTCTTCTCTCTCCCATCTGTTCCCACCTTTTTTCTTCCTCTACCCTTCCTTTCTCTCTTCTCTCTGCTCTCTGTTGATCGGGAGATGTGGAGCAGTGTGGAAGGGGAACCTAATCACACATGGGAGGTATGTCTGATTAGGATCCCAACGTGGATGTAGTGGAGCGTGAGCAACTGCATGGGAGTTGCATCGGAAAGTTCTAAGTCAGATCTGGGCTCATGGAAGAGTAGCTGCCTGTGGACCATATTCTTATCAGATTTTTTTTGGTTGATTGTGGAAAAGTGGCTGCAAGTTGGGTATACTCTTATTAAATTGAATGTCTTTCTTATATGCATATGTGGATTCTAGAAAGCAATGATATGAAGCCTACTATGTGGAAGTTTGGTGGACTGATTTGAACAACAAGTTCATATTTTTTTTGGGTACATTTATTGACGCTAAAGTCATATGTACTCTCAAGAATCTTATTATTGAAATAAAGACCCAGTTTGAAATTTTTGTTGAAGGCATTCACATTGATAACGCTCTTGAGTTCAAGGTATCTATCTTAATGAAATTTTATTTTGATAATGACATTTCCCCTCAGTTTACTTGACCCCATATCTCTCAGCAAGTGGAGTAACTGAACGAAAACATCGCAAACTTTAAATGTGGCACATTTTTTAATGCTTCATACTCATTTACCTGCATATTTTTGGGGGGATACCATCCTCACTACCTGTTACTTGACCAACCATTTACCCTCATCTTCCATTGGCAACTAGGTTTCAATTAAACTTGTGCACCCACAACGACCCTTGATTTCAATCGCTCCTAGAATATTTGGTTGCACATGCTTTCTTCACATCCTTGGACCTACATGTGATAAATTGGTTGTTCAAATAATTAAGTGTATCTTTATTGGCTACTCCAGAAATCATAAAGATTACAAATGCGTTGACCCATTGACTCAAAAGGAGTACATTAGTGCGGATATCACATTTTTTGAGTCTCAACCTTATTATAGTCCCTCTATTGAGATGCCACAATCATATGACCCACTACCTATCTGATGCAGATTGGGTCCAGACCCGTCTCGTTTCCGGTTCCAGTTCCTTGCCTTAGGTCTTACCTCCGTGCTTCAATATAAATCATGAGTCTTCAACCATGGAATCCCCTACAAATCTGGAGCATAGTCGAGATGAGGTGCCTTTGCGTAGATACTCGAGGCGCATGAAGGGACCACTTCAACACACATCCAGCCCTTCGTTAGCTTAGATTACTTGAATTATGTTTTTTCGATTATATTGTTTTGAGATCCATTTGGTACTTATTTTCAGTTTGTATGTGTGAATCCATTCAGATTCGGGACATGTGCTCAAGATTCGATCCGTTGCTTCCTTTCGTCCATATAAATGGGTGACGACATATTTTGTCCATTATCAATGAAGTTAAAGGAAAGTGAATGTTCTTTTAAGTGTTTTGTCTTTTCCTTTACATTTGTTGTCGTATAGCGTCTTTACTTTTGCTTGAAACGTTCCGTTTGTCATCTTTGCAAGCTGAGCTTGCTTCACTATCCCTCCCATTCTATTGGAGTCATTCCCATGTGAGTCTCCTTCTAGTGTGTCTCCTTATGTGGTTTTCAAGTTTCGTGATCCTCCGCTGGTCTACACACATCGACAGTACCCATCTCATGATCCTTCCCCAACCTCTTCTCAGGAGGTAACTGATTTCTTCTTCTATCTCTCCATATGTTGAACTAATCTCCATACGCGGAGCTCTGTTGAAAGCCTGGCATTTTGACCAGAACCAACTATAGCTTGGCATCTCACTATGTGACCTTTTATTTTGCTGTTTTAAAATTTATTTTGACTAATCCTAACTTGCTTAACATGCTAACTTAACACATGAAACATAAAGCTAACATTTTAGAATTAAAAATAACTAACAAAATTTTAACAACTTTTGGATGTCTTTCTAGGCTAGGTGCCCCTAGGCACCAGGCACACCTAGGCGCCAGGCGTGCCTAGGCAGTCCCTGGCGACCTTGACAACTAAGGTATAATACAGTGAGCTTGAAAAAAACTGAAAAGTATGGTAAAATTTTAATTTTTTTAAAAAATTCCTAAAAATAAGGAGAATGTAAAATAAGTGGGAAACTAATACCATAAACATAAAAAAAATTTGTAGATAAGCAGCAAATAAAAATTAGAAAATGAACACAAGTAATTTGGCATTAAAAAACGTGAAAAAAATGCCTAACACGAAAAAGAAGAAGGAAAAGAACGTGTTTTTTACATGTTTTTCATTTTGGTGTTCTTAAAAAAAGCGTTTTTTGAAGAAGCTGACATGTTTCTGGTGTTTGTACACATTTTTTCTTTGAAAGAAAACATGTTTTTTGTAAAGCAATATGCCTAATCACCATGTTAGGTCTCCTGAATTTCCGGATAAAAAAATGCTTGATCTGAGCCAAGTCCTGAATTTGCTGATCACGTTTGAGATCGACTTGAAAATTACTACAATGTCTTTCTTTCCTGCTGGTCTGCCATTCCCAAAGTGACACCATCTATGAATATTGCTTTGTTCCTTAAGGTCTAATCTATGTACCTAAAATAACGACCTTACCTCAATTTGTCGTTTTTCTTGACAATCTTAACATGATAGGCGTATATAGGAAAATGAGGACTTTGGTTTATATAATTTAAAGTGATAGCGAATGTATCAGCGAATGTGAGAAGCAAGCAGAAACACAATGAAAAACAAGTGAACTTGGAGAGACAGACAGGCAGACAGTAAGAGAGAGAGAGAGGCTCTTGAATTTTCTTTTACTTGGACAAGCTGAACAAGGGTATAACAAGCAACAATTTTACGAATACAAAGAAAAGGAAAAAGAAGAAATGGGACAGAGAGAACGATCGGTCGACAACACTAGTAAAGTAGGAAAACCAACCACGACGCCAAGAGAGAATAGGCGGGAGAAAACCACACAAAATAAAAAATAGAAAATAGAATAGGGGTAATAGACACAAACACGAACATTAGAAACGAAAACAGAAAATAGAACAGGGGTGGCCGTCGTCGCCGGCTTCGAAGGCAGGGGTGGAGCCGATGAAAATGAAAAGAAAAATGAAAAAAGCGAAAAAAAAAAATGCCGTGACAGTCACCTCCTGTCGTAGCCTCCTACCGTCTGCCGTCGCCGTTCCGCCCCTGCGTTCGCCGCCCCTGCCTTCACTGCCGCTGCCTTCGTCGCCGGACGTCGCTCGGTGAGAGGTAAGATAGAGACCCTTAAAACTTAAAACGAAAACATGTTTTAAGTTTAAGGGTTTCAAACTTTTTTTTTTGTAACGTTAAAATGGTTTTAAAAGATAAAATCAAATAATCGTTAAAATTAAGAACGGACTTTTTTAGACTCGGTCAAATTTGACCGTATCCAAAAAAGGATGAATACGGCCTCCGGTGCGTTGACCGTACCCGGTATGGTCAACGCCGCACCATTGGCGTACCCATGCCCATACTCGTACCGGTACTGGTGTTGTACCGGTACCGGGCGGGTACTCCTCCTTTGGTGGAGTACCCGTAACAGAGGTTGCATGGGCTGCTTGTTGGGATGATGCAAGACTGATTTGGGTTTTTTGTCTATGTTTTAGGAATGATCTAAAATCGTTTAAATATTTAATAATATTTATAAAATTTTAAAGTTAAAAATGTGCTGATACGAGCGTATTGGCTGATAAGCTAGTGAAAAAATAACAATTTTGTGGTGCACTTGAACGATGGATCCAAATTAAATCAAATCACAGAATAATGTCAAGTTCTTAATGCATAGGAACAAAACTCTTCTCAGGCAAAAGTCGATAACCATGGATGGTTTGCGTTAATGATGTTTGTGAACTCAGAAAGCTGACCCAATCACTATCTTATTCACGTCATATTCCCGGAAGCCTGTTTCTTCTCTAGCAACCTCCACAAAACTTACCGAGAAGCAAACATCTGGACACCTATGGACCCATGCTGCCATCTGAGTATCTAACAAACCAATAAGCAAAGACCACAGACTACATACAAAGATTCCACCTAGTGGCACATGCTATAAAACGGGGAAAGGAGGGGGGGGGGGGGCGGCTTGGAGGAGGCGCCGACCCTCTTGCGCCTGCCACTGCATTTGCTTTTGCTCTCAGCAGAGGTTAGAACTGTCACTTTCATAAAAAACCTATATCTTTTCATCCAAATCCTTCATTTTTTTGGAGGGATTGAAAATAAATGGGCTTTTCTTTCATTTCCATTCCCCATATCCATTCCTTCCCATTCAATCACAAGCTTTTATGATTCTTTCCTTTCCCTCATCCAAACACTTTGCTTACTCACCTTTCTTTCTTTCCTTTGGTTCCCTCCAGGAGAACGTGGAGTAAAGATGGATTTATTTCAGGTTCCATAAGGATGTTTTGTTAACATGTGATTGCTTAAAGTAGACATGCTATGCCAACAAAAGGTTGTCATTTGGATGTTCATTGTTGCTCTTATTTTCCTTGCTGACTAGCGGATTTTCTAGCTGAAATCATGCCTACGTGGAAAGGTAACATACCATTTAGGCGATTACATGTCCATTGTCTTCCTTGCTTTTCAAAGCTTTCTAAGCTGAACATCATTAGGGTGTTGGGTGATGTCTGGGCACAGGGCTATAGAGAGTGCACTATAATGCTCTTAGTTTGTCAAGACTCAGGAACCACCATGATCACTCAAAGCCCACAAGTCCATGGCCAACTGCAAAAGCTCCTGCATTTGGTGTCTATGTGGACCTGGGTTGGCGTTGTAAGATCAATAGGGTCGACCTCTTTCTTGCTCTTGTACTTGGCACAGGAATGTGGTACACATCTGGAATATTTTCAAGAACCTTTGGTGCCAGCACACAACCATATATGCAGACATGGAACAAATTAATGATATGATTTTAAGTAAGGCAACAAATAAGTACACATTTGTGTTTGTGAAAAGATAACGATAAACACAACCACATAGCTAAGGTTCATAAGAAAAACAGTTACACACAGAAAAGACAAACACATAGCTAAATAAACAAATTTATTTGCACACAGGGACAAACATACTGCAGGCATACACGGAGATATAACGTCTGAATGATTTTAAGTAAGATGACAAATAAGTACACAGTTGTGTTTGTGAAAAGATAACGACAAACACAACCACATAGCGAAGGTTCATAAGAAAAAACAGTTACACACAGAAAAGACAAACACATAGCTAAATAAGCAAAATTTTTTGCACACAGGGACAACAAACTGCAGGCATACACGGGCATAGAATGTCTGAAAAAATATTGTATTCTGAAATATCTGAGAGAGAGAGATAGATAGAGAGAGAGAATCAATGAGCTTTGAGATGAGATTGGGAAAGGGAGAGATCTGTTCTAAGGGAATGGAGCACTGAAGATGGTTGAACTTGACCCTATTTACCTTTTATTATTAGAATAAGTTAATTTCGTTTAGCCCTAAAGAAAGGGTGGCAAATGCACTTGGAAGATTTGGATAATCCAAGCCCTGGGTTCTTGGACTGCATTTGACACAGGGTTGACCATGTCCAGGCTTATTCTGTGGCCGCACCCATGTCCTGCCACATGGTTCCTTGCTGCTGAAAGGCCAGGTATGGATTTGATCTAACAACAAACTGACTTTTTATCCATCTCTAAACTGAAATGTTGTCCTCAGTGCTGACTGCTGAGATATGGGCAGCATACTCTCTTAGTACGTGGGATCTGTAGAGCCAAGTTTGAATAATTTGGTCAGGATGGGGTTCAAATTAGATTGGAGAAGTTTAAAGCATGAAATATTAAATTGTCATTTTTTGAGGGGTTGAGTGATCAACTAATTGGTCTAGATTTAGGTGTTGAGCCAGAGACATGTGTATATGTAGTCCTAGGAATCTACTTTCCCAGTTTTGATATTGGAGACATTTGCTGATATTCCTTAACAACTGTTCCTACACTACAGAAATGACTCAGGAATCATGTTATGGAGATAAGGATCTATAATTGTAGGTAAACCTGCTGAAATATCTCCTTTGCAATTTGCCAAGAAAAAAGAAGGAACATATTTCTGAAAACAAACAAAATCTGAAATCCTTTTTCAAAGGTTTGTGAAATTTCTCTGATCTGGGTGATTATTGCTTACAGTTTCAGCTCAGTTGTTGGTGATCTTTAATGTTCTGCATGATAACAACATTGATGATAATGTCCGCAAGATGTGGGTGCAGATCTGAAATGAGATGTGGTTTTCTGACAATGTTACTACAGTACCAGGGTTACATTGACAATATCCAAATGTTGATAAAGGATGCTGGTATTTCTTGAGATGTAATATGAGAACTAGAATAGAGAGGCCTGTATAGCTTAAGAAATTCATTGGTCAAGAGTTTATAGGGTTTGAGCATATGTTTTATGATTTATCAAAATACTTGTAAGGAGATTACCTGCTGCCATCTGCCCTGGACAGGTGCTATTTTTGCATGTCTATTTCTGTCTTCTGAAAATTATGTTGCTTAAATGAATCATGCCAAAGCAGAGTGGTGATGTCATACACGAATTAGTGCCAACTTTATAGAGCTGAAATTGGAAATGTATAAACTATAATCCCTTTAGAAGCACATATCTTACGAACCAATGGTTATAAATATTTGACAAACTAAATTAATGTCTTCCTTCATCTCTTTGGTTAAAAGTTTGGATTCTGGAACCCTACTGGTTGTGTGCATCCCTCATGATCACCTAGATGCAAAAGTACTTCCAACCATGAATTACAGTCATTATTGTAGCTGATGCTTCTGGGTTTTCATGTCATGTAGCTACAATGAGTTTATTCTTGTACAGTAAGTGTAATAGTGTATCACAAAATGCTTGTTTTAACCTGTATGCATAAGCATATATTCGGAGGCATTTCTGTGACCAGCCATTAGGGCTTTAGTAAACTGTTTTGTCTTTTAGGACAATCTCTCACCCATATAAAACTGCAACCATAATTTAATCAGGATATCTTCTTCTCCTCATGAAACCTTGAAAAAGGCTAATGAATAATTTTGTAAGCAGTTCGCAGAATTTGTATCTCTATTAAAGAAAAGGACAATTCACGCGCTACTGTCTTCTGATATTTTAATGTTTCAAAGGTAGGATATTTTCTATGGGATACTTAGCTGTTTGATAATTTCTTCTGAGCACTTCAAAACCCTTTGTGGAATCTGACGGGTGTACCTGGTTTAAAATCTACATATTAAATTTCTTTGAGCTACCTATTTTTAGATCGAAGCACTTATTTATGTGTTTGTTTTTTCAGCCATACATTTTCACTTTAACGTCTTTTTGGTAACATTAATTCTTTTGTTGATAAACTTTCTTCTGCTATTTAGTGATCAGTAATCTTTGTTTCAGGTTAAATCAAAACTTAGTATTATTGCCTCATACATTGATGCTACTGACGGCATGGTTACGCATGGATGGATCGCAAAAATTGAAAAACATGGATGCCTTGTGAGATTTTATAATGGAGTTCAAGGTTTTACCCATATGTAAGGAAATCAAAAATGCATTTATTGAATTATTTTAATTGCTTTTCTGCCAACTTTCATGTAGGGATAGTCTATATACATGCTCATAGTTGGTAATATGTGTTGGATAACTTGGATTAGGTTTGTTGTTCTAAAGTTTAAGCATGTAACCATGTGACATTTTGTAGGATCCCAAGCTAGTTTATCATTGAGCGAACAGATGTAAACATTTAAAAGCATTTCTTATTTATTACAAAATAAGTGTTTATCAAGTAGAGCTAGAGATAGACACATGACAATAAGATTCCTTAAGTTGCAAGTTATAATGATGAACAAATAACTGAAGCATATTAGCAATTCAGTATATGTGTAAAAAAGCATTTTGTCTAGATACGGTGGTCTATCGGTGTTAATTTCCTTCATCAATATAATACATATTGTATGATCATACAACCTTGACTGAAGCTGTTACTGTTATCTTTCCACATAAAGAGACAGATTACCAACGCATGCAACAATATCTCATGATAAAGCCAGGACAACAAAAGAAAAATGTACAGCGGCATGCCAATCAAAAGAAAAATCACCAAGACGAGAAAACAAGAACAAAAAGAAGCTCTACATCACTCACCAATCGAAAAAGCGACAATAACAAGAACGCCAGCAGAGAAACGCCTCGGATTGACCCCAAAAAATTGAAAACTTAGTACGACCCAAAACTACTACTACTTCTTCTTCTTCTTCCTTCTCTAAAACTCTGTACGACCCAAAACTCAGTTTGCTGCCTGTCGCTCGCCGTTCGCCGTTAGTGTCTTTCGGTGAAGGTTGAAGATGAAGAACGATGGTTGATGACGAAGACGATCCTTGTTTAAGGGTTTTTTGAAATTTTAATGTGAAATTTGTGAAAAACGTGAAAATTCAAAATCAGACAATTTTGGATTTGGTCAAAGTTGACCGAGTCCGAAAATGGTAAAAAATGACCTCGGGTGCGTTGATCGTACCCGGTGTGGTCAACGCCGCACCCGTACGGGTACCGGTGTCGTACCGGTACCGTGCAGGTATTCCTTTAAGAGGAGTAGCTGTGTTACATAGAGTCTAATTGATTAGATTTAAAAAAAATGCTTGAGGTGATGGATGCAGTGGATGTTGCATTTGGAGATGACATAACTTGAGAATCCATACTGAAACACTCGTATATATAATTTATTTGCATATGTATGTATTTATGTATGTTAATGCTTGTTCATTTGTTTTCTGAGTTTTAACATTTAATGCTTCTCTGTTATGTTTTTCTATGCTTTTGTTTTGATTCACTCTGTTTGCTTAGTTGAATTGATATCCTTTTAAATTTTTGTTCTCTATCAGATCTGAGCTTGGGATTGATCAAAGCGAGATTGACACTTGTTATCATGTTGGTCAAGTTGTAAAGTGCAGAATATTAAGTGTGAACCCTGCTTCTCGAAGAATCAATCTCAGCTTTAAAATGTCTTCTGAAAGGTTTGGAAGTCAAGGATTTTATCTACTTAAAATATTTTTGGATCTTGTTGAGCAAGGCCTCACATTGTTGCCTTTTTGTTCTATTATAGTTTGACTTCATAAATAATTTTTATGGGAATCAAAATTACAACTTTGTCACGTTTTGTGAAAACTAAAAATTGTTAGCTGTTGCATGTGGAGTTCTTGCAACTTTTGGGGATAAGTTTTACCTCCTCTAAATACTCGTCCAGTATAATTTCGTTATTTTCTGTAATTACTGGAACGCTTCAAACCCTATGTTGTTTACTTTTCCAATGCAACCAATAGTAATGTTGCTTCAGTCCCTTTTAGGCACCTTTGCTTTGACATAATACAGGATTTAGTTGGTAATTTTTGAAAAGGATCACTGGTGTTAGAGGTCCATGAGGTTGAAGATATGATAGGCATATAACTGGGGAAGTGATGAATATCAGGATTATGGCATAAGTTTTATTTTGTCTTTTCAATGTTTGAAAATTGTGGTCCAGGAATGGGTGTATGTCCCCAGTTATCCTCTATGGCCTTAGATGACAATGTCCTTGTGGTGGTTACAAACAAAAATTGCACTGTCCTAAAGGTAAAATCTACTTATAAATGGTCAGTAGAAAATCCAATTTCATTCTCATGTACCGCTGTACATTTTCCTAAGTAAATGGGAAATATTCAGGGTTCCATTGCATTGGTGTGTTTGCAAGAGCTGTTTGTACATGGTGGAGGCTTCCACTAGCTAGAGAACTTCTTCATTCAGTCTTCTGTGTACTACTTAGTTCTGGATAGTTTTAATTTGGTGGTATTATTGCAGGAGTATTATGGTTGATATTCCTGAGTTGGGTAGCATTGTCTCTGGAGTTGTTGAGCACTTATCTCCTGCTGCTATTGTAGTACATGTGAACGGAAAAGCAGATCTAAAAGGAACCATTGCAATGGAACACTTAGCTGATCACCTTAGTATGTACTAGCTGGTTAAAGATGCTTCTTAACTTGTGAAAACTGGAAAATGTTGTAGACTATTCTTGTGCTTATCTTTTGTGCTTTTCTTCTTGTATATGTATAGCCCATGGCAGTCGACTGAAGGGTCTCATAAAACCTGGATACGAATTCAAGAAACTTCTTGTTTTAGGTATACTAACCTTATTCTCCTAGCAGAAATGAGATTGGTTTTCCAAAATTAAGAATTTTCTCAGGAGGTTTCTTAAGTTTGTGTTGTTATGTTCCTGTTCTATTCCCCTGCTTGCTTTACTAATGGAAAGGTCAGCTTCTACATGCATGGAAAAGTTTCACTTGATTATGCTTTTTTTTTTTCAGAAAAGGCCACTTTTGCTGCAAAATGGGTCAGCAAAGCATTTTTCTATGTTTCCTGTCAATCTAAACTTTTGAATCATGTGATGGCTGTCTATCATTATGAGTCTGTTGCCTTCTTTTAGCTTTCTCAGACCTTCAGTTTCTTATCTTAATATAAGGTTGAGAAATTAACTTAATTGAGGCTAAGAGGCTATTCTATTTGTTGCTGTATTTTTTATGTGTGGAAATTAAGGGTGATCTCGTACATATATGATAATACAAGTGAAGGTGCATAGACATACTGGAATGAGAAGTTCAGGTTATGCTCTTTTATTGTTGCAGGACTTTTTTGGCACTTTCTTTGGCTGTGGAAAGCCAACAAATGAATAAGATGCCAATAATACATACCGGAACTTACAAGTCTTAACTGTTTTAATTCACATGGGATGGGAGGGAGTAGGTCTTGCTTCCTACAAGCAATGAAGTCAAACATTTGGTGCCTTAGATTTCCTTTTTGATCAGTGGCAACTGCTGCATTCATTTTTCTTGTTTCTAGTAAAAGACTTGACTGGTTCGTTATTCTGTCCATTGCCACAGAAAATGCATTTAAAAAAAAAAAACACGTATAAAGTGTCAAAAACAAGTCAGCCGTATAAAACGTGAAAAACACATTTTTTTTAAAAACACAAAAAAATAAAAAATGCGTTTAATACACCTTTTTTTTCACTTTTTTGTATTTTTATTAATTTTTATTTTCTTATAATTTTCAAGATTCATAAATGTTTTACATTTTTTAAAAAATTGCCGAGATTTTTCCAAGATATTCTCGAGATATACAACTTAGCTGTATTATACCTGAGAAATTCCTCGCTATGTAATACCCGTGCATGTTTTTTTGTGACAATGATTGTGTCTAACTAGCCATGGTAGTTGGTTCTCGGCCGACTGGTCTGTAGGCCAAATAGCTGGTATTAAAGCTAGAGGTTAGTTGTTGATTAATCCGACTAGTTCTTTGCCATTGTCACCTCTGTCACATGGGTACCTTTGTTTGGGTGAAGTACCTGTGTTGACACAGGTACAACATGGGTAAGGGTACTCCCTTTGACATGGCCTGGACAAAATCAAATCTGTGTCGGGTGCAGTCAATGCACCCATGAATATATCCATCGTTTTTTTGTTGACAAAGTCCATTTTTGTCCACTAATTAAGTTTTCTTTTAAGCCATCATGTATATACAATAGAATGAAGATCCATTGACAAACACTAAAGGGTTGTTCATGTTCATTGTGTTGTAAGTTGTAACTCACCTCTTTAGCAAGGTATTCCAGTGACCGGCAATTTTCTGGTGAGTTAGTTTTCTTTAATAGAATTTTTTATATATTTTTGTTTGATTAAAAATATACCAGCAATTTTCTGGTGATTTAGTTTTCGTTAATAGAACTTTTTATATCTTTTTGTTTGTTTAAAAACATATTTTTGTTAATATATATATATATACACACACGTGTGGTGTATGTGTGTCTCTTTGTTCCCCAATTTTTTGAAAGTGCCATGCACCTCTGGTTAAGCTTGGGCATCAAACCGGGCCGCCGCTGGGTACCCAGTTCCTGGCCCGACTCGGGCCCAGGCCCGAAAAAACGAGAGCCGGGCCGGGCCCGATAAGCCCGGAACGGACCCGATAATGATTTTTTTTTAATTATTATTAATTTTTATACATATTTATAATATTTTTATGTATTATTAATATTTTTTTAATGTAATCAGGCTGGGCTCGGGCCCGGATTTTTCGAGTCAGGCCGGGCCCGCCCCCCGAGATTTAGATGTCAGGCAGGCCCGGGCTTGACTCATTATCGGGAACCCGTACGGCCGCACCTGCACCTATGTAACATAGATTGTCACAAATCTTTGTTCTTGGCTGTTCACAGAATTTTTTTTTTGAAGTTTTCTTTTTCTCAAAAAATCTGATAATTTTCAGAACGAAAACCAAATCTTAAGAACTAGATAAAATAAAATAAATATAAAATATTCTTCATTTCCTCTGGATTTCTTCCTTCTTCCTTTCCTTCCTTTTGCTTTCTTTCTTGCTCCTGTTTTCCTTCCTTTCTCTTCCCTTTATCATAGTCAGCTGCACCTGGCACTGATGCACACATTTTTTCTTCTTCTTTTTTCCTTTCTTCTTTTCCCTTCCTCCATGTTGAGTCAGTTGCTGCATCTTCCTACTGCATACACAAAAATCGTTGCCTTCTGGAACCAGTACTTCTAGGAGCTTATGAGGCTTTAACTGTTTCAATGCATGAGCAATCAAACCAGGACTTGTGAGCCTTATGGATTTGCTTCTTGATCAATGATAATTGCTGCATTATTTGCTCATCCAGTTAAAATCCAGACTAGTCGATCAATGTATCTAACTGGTTGCTCTAGTTAGTTTTCAACCAACTAGCTTTTAGGCTGAAATTGAGCTGGCATTAAAGTCTCATGCTAGTTGTTGACTAGGCTGACCATTTTCATGAATGCCATGTCTTGGGTTATTATGCAAGGTTCTTTTATTTTTGCTTTTTTCATATTTTTCAAATGGAAAATTGAAAAAATCTTCATTAGAAGATCCAAGTGAAAATAAACGTAAAATGTTCATTTAGTATTTTTGTCTCCTTTTCTGCAGAAACATCTTGTTTCCCTCTAGCTTTTTCCTTTTGCTTTTTTTCTCCTTCATTCATTTTTTTTTTTTTGCGTTCCTTTTCTTTCCTTTTCCTTTTTCTCTTTTCCTTCCTTTCTTTCCTTCTTACTTCCTCTTCTCTCTATAACAGTCAGCTGCACTTGGCACTGGATGCTGAATTTGTTTTTCCCTCTTATTTTTGTCCTTCATTAATCTCTTCCTTTCTTCTTTCCTCTTCTCCATGTTTCAGTCATGTTAAATGCCCCACCGCATAGTCAAAATTGTTTTCCTTCTTTTCTTCTTACTCTGCTTCTCCTTTTTTGATTGTTTTTCCTTTGAAAGATCCTTGCATATATATAATAATAATAATAATAATAATAATAATACCCAAAAAAATAAGTCAGCTGTATAAAATGGAAATTAAATGCATTTTTGTAGACCAGAAAAAAAATGTGAAAAAATGCGTATGATACACTTTTTTTTGTATTTTTAATTAATTTTTATTTTTTTATAATTTTCAAGATTCATTAAATGTTTTAATTTTTTTTTTAAAAATTGCCAAGATATTCCCTAGATATACAACTTTGTCGTATCATTTTGAGAAATTCCTCACCGTATAATACCCGTACACGATATATATGTATGTTTTTTCTTTTGTAATTTTAGAAACTTGCAAATGTTAATTTTTTTCTAAAAAATTGCAAATATGTGATAATGTATTTTTGTAAATAGATAGTGGGAAACTCATAATTTCATAGTCTTTTTTTTTCTATTGATTAATTTCTGAGATTTTATCTAGCAATGGAAAATAAAAAAACTTGAGGAAAACCTTTCTCAAATGACTAAAATGATGTTTATGACTATAGTTTAGGGTCTTCTCAGAGATTTGCCTTGGTACATAAGAAAGTGAACCAACAAGAGACTGTAGATCTAGGTATTAGATAATGAAATTGGCCCTTTCAACATGGCTGTATCGTACGATGGGGCCGTATCGTACGATATGTATTGTCGCGTTTCAAAAATGCGATATGATATACCACCTGTATCGTACAATTACAATACAAGCACCGTATCATACGATACAGTTACGATACGTTATGATATAGTTAACGATACATTATGATATAGTTACCATACATTAATTTTTACTGATTTTTTATGATTTTTTTTCAGAAATTTTTTCAGAATTTTTTTCAGAATTTTTTTCTGATTAATTTTTTTTTTTAAAAATACCATACAGGTATGATATTTTATGATAGAGCATATCTTAAAGCCAGACCGGTACGGTTTACGATATGCTTTTTACAACATTGGATATAACTCTAGCAGCATCTATTGAGAAAAGCACAGAGAGGAATATTGAGATCCCATCTTGATTAGACAATAATAGCTGCACATATCTTCTATGGCAACAGTGCATTCGTAAAAGCAAAAAATTGCACCAAGAAAGTTCTTGGTTTTTTGAGTAGGCTGCAAGGTTTCTTTATCGTTTGAATAAACTTGAGATCTCTAGGAAACACAATGTAAAGCTAATTATTTTGATGAAAACTGATTCTAGAGAAAAAATAACAACCATAGTCCCAAAACATAGTTCTCTATTCTTATTTTGGTGAGATCTCGTTATTAATGAAAAATTCTTTTTTTAGGAAAATCTTGGGAATTTAAAAAATTTTAGGACATACAAATAAATAGGGAAACTTGTCAAATTATTAGTTTTCAATCATTTTTTCTCACAGAAATGATAATTTTTATTATTAAAATATTAGAAGACTAAAAAAATGTTTAAAATATATCGATAAATGCTTTTAAAAAATCTCCAGAAAATATTGCGAGACATAAACATTGCAATTAACTCTGTTTTTTTTTCCTTGTTGGTGACAAGAGACCCATTTTGTTTGGCATATTGTACCATTTTGGTTTATAAAAGTTCTAACATTGTACACACTAGCATGGTAATTCACCTGAGAAACAGTTTGGCTAGGGCATATTGATATGCATCTGTTTTGCATGTTTTAGGTAGACTTCCTGGGTGACAGCCTTTTGATGTTTTTCTTCGCGCACCACTCCTTTGGTTCTCTTCAATTTTGTTCTATCTTTCTTTTCTTGTGCAAGAGGAATTGTTATTTATACTGCTTCCCATTCTCATTATTCTATCAAAACTTATTTTTCCAATCTCTAGTACTTTTATTCTGTTTGTTAACTTCCTATTTTGGATTTTGTCAATGAATCACAGATTGAGCATTTTGAAACCACAGAGTGTGACAAATGATAGTATCGGCACATAACAGTTGCCTTTATTACTCTGAGATGTCCATCTAATCTTTTATTTTTTGCTAAAATCTTCTCTTGTTTTATTCAGATAAGGACTCAAAGAGAATGCTTCTTTCAGCAAAGCATTCCCTGATTTCATCTGCCGATCAAATTCCATCTGACATCTCTCAAGTTCAATCTGGTTCTGTCATACATGTGAGAATGTAGTAGATATACTTTCTTTTATGTTTTCAATAATTACGTGGCTTTTGTTTTGCAATGGTGTAAATTCATGATTGATTATCACTGTTGTTGGTATTATCTATTGGTCTGTGAAACTAGGGCTACATTTGCAATGTAATTGAGAATGGTTGCTTTGTCCGCTATCTTGGTCACATGACTGGATTTGCTTCAAAAAAGAATGTAAGTATCTACAATAATTTTGATTTTTTTTTCTCTGTTGTTCCTCTATTTCAGATTTGGGGATTAACTTGTCTTTGCATTGAAGGCACTTGATGACCATGGTGGCAGCGTGACTGAATGCTTTTTCATTGGACAATCAGTTCGAAGTCACATTCTTGAGGTTAATCCAAGAATATAATATATATATATATATTTTTTTTTTTCAGGTTTGTCAGCGCCTCTGTCTCATGCGCTGATAGTTAATTCATATTTCAGGTTAATGCTGAATCTAGGAGAGTAAAAGTCTCACTGAAACAATCATCATGTTATTCATCAGATGCATCATTCATGGAGGAATACTTTCGTATGGAGGATGAGGTTGACATTTGTTCTATCAATCTAGTAATCCAATTCATTTGGTTCTCTTATTTACTGTTTGACATTGTATGACAGTTCATTATGTCTTCTCTAGTAGTTTTACTTTTTGTCCGGTATCAATTGTCCATACTACAGTTGTTGTTGTTGTTTGTTTGTTTCTTTTTTTTTGGTGAACTTGGAATGATAGTCGGGGGATTGTTTGAGTGTGATTAATATATGTTGATGAGGGGCAACTTAGAAGCAAGGACAGTTTAAAACAACAGTTAAATGAAAGTTAAGGAAAATTTCACCAACAAAGAAAAAACACAATGCATTGCAATGTTAGTGTCTCACTGTCTTGCAATATTTTCGTCGAGATCTTTTAAAAAACGTTTATCGAGTATATTCTAAGCCTGAGTTTTTAATATTTTAATAATAAAATTTATCATTTTTTTGAGAAAAATTTTTGAAAGCTTATAATTTGATAAGTTTGCTATTATATGTATATTTTAAAATTTTTTAAATTCCCAAGTTTTTCCTAAGAAGAAAAATTCTCATTAATACCTGAGAGCAACCTCACCAATAAGAATAGAGAACTATGTTTTGTGACTACGGTTGCTGCTTTTTCTCCAGAATCAGTTTTCATCAAAATAATTAGCTTTTCATGTGTTTCCTACTGATCTCAAGTTTATTCAAAAGATGAAGAAGCCTTACAGCCTACTCAAAAACTAAGAGCTTTCTTGGTGCAATTTTTTTTTTCTTATGAATGCACTGTTGGCATAGAAGATATGTGCCGTTACCATTGTCTAATACCAAAACAAATGCAAGATGGAATCTCAAGATCCCTGTTTCTGTGCTTTTCTAGAGTTGTACTAAGGGTAGTACACATCAGATGTTGGATTGGTGTTTGTTTGCAATATTAAAGGGGATATATATCTTTCTTTTCATTATCCAATGCCTAGTTTAGAGTCCCTTGTTTTTCCAATTTGTATTGTGGAAGATTTTATTTATTTCTGTAGCTATTGTTCCTGGACTGTTGGCTTTCGAAGATTGTCATAATGTGTGGCGTCTGTGTGTACACTTCCCAACACAAAGCTCCTTTATAAAATACTGATAATGTTCTAACTTCTAAGCATGCTGGTGGAGAGTGCTGGAAGTTTGGTAATGACATGATCCTGAACTATGTAATATGGTCATGCCTTCAAACGACCCTGCACCAGTGTTGACATGCATGTGCACTACATGGCTTGGACATGAGAGACTTATTTTATTTCTTGGGTCTATTTTGGTACTTTTTGTTTAGTAATTTACATTTTATGAATATAAGAATAAATGTAAGTATTTGTTTACTTAAAATCTTCTTGTTTCTATGTCCATATCTGCTCAAGTTTTTTGAAAATGCCCCACAACAGTGTCCGCCCATGTGACATAGATCTTAGACTAATGACTTGAATTCAAAGTGTGAAGTTACATTGCCTTTTGAGTTGTGAGTGCTTAGAAATATGAATAGCATTTGCAAATGAAAAGTCATTTGTATGCAAAACTCTTTCCTCGCCATGCCACTAGGTGGGCTGGTAAGTGGCAACGAAGATGTTTTTCTTTTTTTTTTTTCTTCTAATCATCCAAGGTGGATTGGACAAGTGAAAACCTTGTGGACCAGCATTGTGATTCAATTTGTTTGCCTTCGAAAGCATGCTAGGTGGTATAACCTTGATCTCTTGGTCGTGGAAACACTTTTTTAGGTTCAATCAACATAAGAGGCACAAAATCTGCTGAATTCCTCCCATGATACTGTATTGGTGGTTTTAGTGAACCACCCTATTGATTCAAAAATTCAGCAGATGGTAGATTCAGCAGGTATGTCTGCAATTACTTGTCTCAAGGACATAAAAATTGCTAGCACCGTTGGAAAATTGTTGATGATCTGTGTATCAGGACTTCGAATTATGAAAAGCATGGAAACCAAATTGTTCTGTTAATACTACCATTATTGTACAATTAACTGTGTTAGTTTGATTTGTGTATCTCTGTTCATTACCATCAACCTCTTTAAACAATTTTGGTAGTATTTTTCCATAGAATGTTCCCAAGATAAAGTTTCGGTTCTTACATCAGTGTACTTTGATGTTTAGCAGTCTTGAATACTTACTTTACAAATGGAGGATGGTAGCTTACCAAAGTAAGGTTTTGTATATACTGTAGTTGCATATATTGATCTTATTCAGTTATTCTTGATTGAAAAATGTGGTACTTCAGAAGCTTCCGCATGCAGAATGTATCTTTGAAAATCAAGATTCCATAAAACGTAGTTATTTCTTTCTGTTTCGACTTTTAATTGAGCACACATTTTTTTAATTGCAATATCACCCTGGTGTACCATGTATTTGACGTTGTTAACTTTTTGGCTAGATTGCAATGCTGCAACAGTCAGAATCTGAAGGTTCTGATGTGAAGTGGATGGATTCTTTTGTGGTGGGAAGCATGGTTGAGGGTGAAGTGCAGGAGCTAAAAGAATTTGGAGTAGTTGTAAGCTTCAGAGAGTATCCTGATTTAGTTGGGTTTATCACAAACTATCAATGTAAGTTCTTGTTTGATTTAGTGGCCTTGAATAACGTAATTTTTCTTCTAATAGATACGAAACCTGTGTCTTGCAGTAGATGGTAATAATGTGGGAGTTGGCTCTACTGTGAAAGCTTTGGTTATTGATATTTCAAAGGTTGATAACATTGTTGACCTGTCATTGAAGCATAGTTTAATTGAAGAATACCAAAGAAAAGCATCTGAGCACTCACGTTCCAAGGTTAGTCCATTAGTCTGCAGACTGTTGAAGTTCTTACTAGAAACACTGTATAATGTAAGGGCCATATCATTTGCTTTTATGCATTGAGGATGACTGGTTTGTCTAGGCTGCTGCCTTGAGGAGGCATTAGTTGCATTAGTTGTCAACAATGTTTCACCAGTTGCTCATGCACACATATTGACTGTGTCAGTAATTCCTTCGCTCATTCTATGGCTGATTGTACTTGTGAAATCAGAAACGTCCAAGAGGCCTAGGTAAGGATGTTATACTCGGTGACACAGTTAATGCAGTTGTGGAGTTAATCAAAGATAATTATTTGGCAAGTACCACTTCTCCTTTTCTTTTTCCTGCATTTCAGATCTGATTTAGTATTTTGAAGATTATTCAGTAGATTGAATTCTTACATTTTTATGCTTCTCATACAGGTTCTTTCTTTGCCTGAACATGGACATGCTATAGGATATGCACTTTCAAGTGATTATAACACACAGAAATTTTCACAGAAAAAATATGTTGAAGGTGCAAGGTAGGTAAAAAATGGTGGAGCCATCTTCTCTAAATTTTTATGTCAATCATCTATAATCTTGTTTATGTCTTTGTTAATTCCCATGATTCCTCATCACAAGATACCTAAACAAAACAAAAAAAGTGTTGGCCCTGTGGTTTTCCAGTATCACTTGTGAAAGTAAATGCACGTAATCCTGCAACAGGGTTCTACCACCAGATGTTTTTCCCCCTTTTGAACCATCTCAGGCAATGTTGTAAAAAGTGTATCGTAAGGCGTATCGGTCGGGCTTTAAGATACACCGTATCGTAACGTATCGTAATGTATCGTAACCGTATCGTAAATTTTAAAAAATAATAATAATCGAAAAATTCATAAAAAAATCAGAAAAAATTAAAAATAATAAATTCTTCATAGAAAACATGGTTTAGTCTTTTAGATAATGATATTCTTATTATTTTGCTAAATGTTATAAACTTACACGTTCACGGTTCATCATTCATACTTCATAAACATCAAAATTCCTAACAATATCATTCTTTTTCAACTTCATCTTCATGGTTTAAAAAAAACCATTTCCTCTCAATGAGAATCAGCCACCCATGCACAAATCTATGGTTTAATAGATGATTTCACGGTGGTAATTGATGATTTCACAATGGAAATCGATGATTTCACAATGAAAATCAATGATTTCACAATGGAAATCAATGATTTCCCTCCAAAGCGGTACAATCTATAAATTAGAAATGAAGAAGGGGTTGAGGATTTATAAAAAAAACACGAAAAAATGGGGTTCAAGTCCCCTTTTTAGAAATCAGCCCGTATCGTACGATACGGGCCGTATCGCCCCGTATCGTACGATACGGGGGGCCGTATCGTACGTATCATACGATATAGGTACGATACACCCCCATTTGCGATACAGGGGGTGTATCGTATCGTAATCTTCAAACGATACGATACATATCGTACGATACGGCCCCGTATCGTACGATACGTACAACACTGATCTCAGGATGCTGAGCATGTATGAAGTATGGGGTTTAATACCTTCACGGGATATTCTTTGTATTTCTGAGTGGTTTCTCCTGTATTTTCTTGTTTTTTGATCTTGACAAAGCATGAGTAGTTGTCGTTTCTGCACTACGGGAAGAGATAGAATCTATGTCAAACAGGTATCTGGTGCAAGTGCAGCATTTTTCCAAAAAAAAAAAAAAAAACAGGAACGTGGGGGCAGATGCAGTGAGGGTGGGTGTGTGTGTGTGTGTGTATATATGAGTTGTCTGGAAACAGTAAAACTAGCAATAAAATTTTCAGAGTATAGAAAATAGCAATTAATGATTAACAAACTATGATTTTATCCATGATCCAATGCAGAGTAGAACAAGTTGTTTGTTGCTGCACTCAAGTTGCACCTGACACGACTTGGGGGTGGCATCCTTGTTGAATCTTACTGTAAGATATGTGCCTTAGTTAAGCAAAAGTGTCATCCATGCGAGAGATAAAATAGCAAAAAACTTTGGCGATCACAACGAGGACTTCATGCATGACTATTCAACATGGCAAAGAGGAACCAGACTGCCAGTACTTCTACATTTGCTAGTATTGAAATAAAAAATGCTTATGTTTGCTTTGTGTCATTTACTAGAAAATAAACTAAAAGTTTCTGACTATAAGGGTGTGGGGATAGGTGGGGGCAGGCATCACACAATATCTCCTCTCTGCAGTTTATGCAGCACTCCCATGGGCACAACAGAAAAACTTGGATATCCATTGAAGGATGCAGTTTTTGCTGTAGGGGGCACGTGTTTCTCAGAAAGACTGTTTCCTCTCCCACTCAAACACAGCCTAGGAGGTTGTCTGATAATGGATAAATAGAATGCTCTCACATGCGTTCCATCTACCCATGGAATCCTGAAACCATGCTCCATGTTTGGTGGAGTGTTTGTTCCTTCTTAACACAAATGCGGCCCCTCTTGAGGTTGTGTTTGTTCTTCCTGTTCTCCGGATCTCTTGTCAACCTCAGGATGGGAAAGCAAACACCTCCGGATCCCATGCTGGCAACAAATTTGCCTTTGCATGATATTCACCAAATAAATCTATTTGATAATATTCACCTAATAAATATATCTGTTTTTCTGTACCTCCTACAAGCATATCATACCCTACAATTTTTCCTTCTTGTAGTTAAAATAGATTCTGATAGTGCTCTTAGAACTTCTTACGAAGTTAGGGCAGGGTATACATGAGTGTTCATGAAATGGATTGCTTCAATCGTGAGATATCATACTCCTCTGCTGGTCACTTACTCTCATTTATCTCCAGCAAGAGCAGCAGTTCTAAGACAAAGCGTACTCGATTTATGTCACATGGATGAAGGTGCAGGTCTAACCAGGCTGTGTGTATGCATCTAGGGGAAATGAGCAAAACTAGTCCAATTTTGAGACTGGCTTTTCAGGTCTCTGCCTTTCCCTAATCCTAGTGTTATGAGGATAGTCATGGATTGGGGGAGAAACTATATGTACATAATTAAGTTGAAAGCAATTGAGAACAAGTAACAAGTAAATGATATTATGCTCATGAAACAACATTGCTGGATGTCAATTTAATGAATTATGAAAAAGTAATGCCACTAAATACATGACCAAATGACTGAACCTTGTATTCAAATGCCAAACAAAATTCAGAATAAGACACACATGAATGTATGGCAAAGGTTTGTTTATGAGAATATCATCACAATTTATATGTTAAAACTTTTTAAGTAAATGTGCTATCATTGTAATCATTAATGGATTCAATCCATCACCAGCATCATTGCCATTTTCATTATCATAAAATCCCTCAAAAGAAGGAATGATTGGACCAACTAATCCCATGGAAAAGAAGGTAAGTGTGAAAAGTAGATTAATGCATACTTCATTGTCTTAAGACACCTGTTCTCATTTATAACATTAATCCTCCTCTTCCTAAAAGTCCATACTTTTACCTATGAGTCACCTGTTCTCTTTATATAACATCAATCCCTTCTACCTCTTAATAGAAGTCCATTCTTCATTACCCCTATGACTTCCTATTGAATTGATGAACATTAAGAACTGGAAGAAATCACAAAAAAGAAAGGAACAAATAAGCTCTTAATTAGGCCAAACAACTAGGTATTTATGGGGTATGGTTTTCCTAAATTTCTTCAATGAAATTGGCAACAACATCCAGGCTTCAGAACATAATCACCGGCTTTCTAGTTGTTGTGTTGACTTTTAGTAGAAATGGTACAGAATGATATTGAGAGGGTCAAAATTTCTAGCTCCAATATTGTAGCTAATCTTCTTTATATGATCAAATATTGGTAAAAATTTCTGTAGTTGTCCATGATGTGAGGCCCACTTTTTGACCTATTTTATTTTCCCTATTTTTTCTGTACTAATACTAAATAAAAAGATTTTATTCTGATATTTATGCCAGCACATGATTTAACTTGTGAAAGGTTTTGTTTTAGTAGATGGCAAATTTGTTCAAAACTCTGGACCATGGTGTCATGTCTATCTTTTAGATATTTTTTCCTAAACACCATGTTGGTTGCATTACGAAAATGGTAGACGACCGATGCCTGATAATTGTTATCTTGTGATTTTGGAAATTCCTGTAGATGTTTTGACGATTCTCTTCTAAGAAATCGTGCTATATTAAAATTAATTTACTTGTTCCAGGGTTGTTGCTACTATTGGGGTGCTTCCAAGTCCACCATCTGGCAGGCTGCTCTTGCTGCTAAAATCATTGAGCGAACAAGTGAAATGTTCTTCCTCCAAGAAGGATAGAAAAAGATCTTTGCTTTCTGTTGGTTCGATTGTTGCAGCTGAGGTTTGTGTTGCTGTATCAACTTACTTTCTTAGATTAGTATTCATTTAACAATTTTTGATGCTCCGACTGGTATAAATCATATATCTCCTTAATCAGGAGGTTACGTTTTTCTTAGTATTGTTTCAGGAAATTAAAGCTTTATACAAAAGGGAAATTTCCCTTGGAAAATTTTCCTGATTGTTTGTCTTAGGTATTGAAGTAATTCTAGATACAATTTTTATCAGTGAGATTAGTCTTTTTTACTTGTGTCATGTGTCTTCAGATTACTGATATAAGAGCTTCTGAAATACTTACAAAATTCAGTCTTGGTCTTCATGGCAGAATATATATCACAGAAGTGAGTGCCATTTTCTCTTCAATGTGTCCTTATATATTATTGGGATTGCTTTGTTGCAGTCCACTCATTTCACCCTTTTTACTGACCTTCTTGGTGACAGGTATGTGATCATGATGATCATCAGCCATTTGACTTAAGTCCATTTAGTAAATTTAGAATTGGGCAAACATTGATGGCCAAGATTATTGCAAAGCCTTCAAAACTCAAGGATACTGCAAAGAGTCATACCTGGGAACTATCTGTTAGACCTTCCGTCCTTTCTGGTAAATGTTCTTTATTTTTATGATCTGTTTATATTCCTTTTACTGATGGCTTTTCCTGATATAGTATGTCTGCATATATTATGTGTACGGTCATGCACTTGCATTTTCTGTTGCATTATGTGTTTTCTTTTCTCTATAGAAACTTCCTATATATGTGCTTCCTCTCTCATTATTTGACTTTACCTTCATGATCTGATGAGAAAATCATTCTTCACTTTCTTTAGTTTTGCCTTTTTATTTGTTCATCCAAAAGTTGTAGTGATCATTTTGTGAGATAAAATTGTTTTGCTAGCCTTGTGTACACCATTTAGGGTTAGAAGTGTATTCAGCATATTTTTAATGCCTTTATTTTGATTTTTTGAGAAAGCTCTTTGTCACATAATGGCATTTCTTATATATAAATTTTTATCTGAATACTCTATTCCTGCCACATGGTTGTAGAACCTTGTGTGGTGCTTAATCAATATGAATGCTTCATGGCCTCCACATTGGATTTTCCTTTTTTGAGGTGGTACTTAGTCATCTGGCATAGTCTTCTTCACCTGTTTTTTGACTTGTTCTTTCTTGTTTACTTGCAGGAAAGGTAGAGACATCTGATGAGAACTCACGTGAAGATTTTCACTTTTCTAATGGCCAACATGTGATCGGTTATGTCATTAATGTCGGTGATGAATGGGCTCGTTTAGCAATCTCACGTCTTGTAAAGGGTGATTTGTTTGTACTGGATACTTCTACTGATCCCTCTGAGCTTCAAGAGTTTCAGAAGCGGTTTAAACCAGGACAACCATTATCTTGCTACATTCTGAGTATAAACAAAGATAAGCGCAGGTTGCGGTTAGGACTAAAAGATGTGGTCAGGCAGCTGGATGATAAAAGAGGTGGATCGGATATGAATCAGGATTTGATTGGGCATATTCGCAAAGGCGATATCATTGGTGGGAAGATAACTGAAATACTTCCTGGTGTTGGAGGTTTGGTCATTCAAATCAGTCCTCATCTACTTGGGAAAGTGCATTTTACAGAGGTCACAGATTCATGGGTGTCTAACCCCATGGATGGCTACAGTAAAGGACAGTTTGTCAGATGTAGAGTCTTAGAGGTTGGACGTTCTGCAAATGGAGCTTTTTATGTTGATCTTTCTTTACGGGATTCCTTAATCAACAGTCAGGCGATTTACTTGGAAGGAGGAACTATTGATGTGTAAGTATAATGTGTGTGTGTGTGTGAGAGTTCTAAGCTTAGTCACATGGGTACGGCTAGGAGGGCCCCGTACCCTACCGGTACGGGTACGGGGTTGGGTACGGTGGAAAAATAAAAAAAATCAAAAAAATCTAAAAAAATCAGAAAAAAACTAGTAAAAATCAGAAAAATTCAAGAAAAATGTATTTAAAGGAACACCCTTAGCATTTTGTTATTGTTTAAAATTTATTGATATATATATATATATATATATATATATATATATATATATATATATATATATATATATATATATATATATATATATATATATATATATATATGTCTGTGTGTATG
>JAANDH010000029.1:105415-164439 GCA_011799765.1 Nymphaea thermarum
CCTATGTTATCAAGGTGCCCGGGCCCAGTCTTGGCGCCACACAGAGCCTAGCGCCAAGGCGAGCCTAGGCAAAAAAGATGACCAAATTTTTTTTTAAAAGTTTTTTAGTTATGTTAATATGTCAAGTTATTTTGACTATTACTAATGTTTGAAATGTGGAGACCAGTACTGTAACGAGCATAATCAACTTCATTGAATATGCTAAATCAATAGAACAAGTTTAACATTACTCATTAAATGTAATCTAATACAAGTAACCAAAAAAAAAAAAAAATGAACCTCATCTCTAAAAGAAGGAATGTAAATTGGTGGGAAGGCTTTAAGCCATCTGTACTTAAGGAGAGGCATAATATAATAAAAAAGACCAACAGTACATAATAGTATATTAGAACTTAGAAGTACATACCCATACTAATGTATACATATAACAGATAGCACAATATTACATATTATATAACAGGAATTACATGTATTCAAAATATCACAACATAGCTTTAAACAGTCCTTTTGTTTTGTACATTCCAAACCCATAGTGGATATATATTGCTTACCATCAGTGTCACAGATATCACTGTATTTTCCAAAATATCGTGATATAAACGTTAAAAAGGAGAGAAACGAAGAAACGCAAAAAAATCGTGATATTTTGAAAACATTGACAAAAAATATTTATTGTGATAAAATCACATTTTTTTTCGCCACTTAATTTCTGTGCTGTTCATATGTTCTTCCACACGGTTTTAATTTCTATGAACTTCACGTGATGAATTCTTTTGCAAAAAAAGGGCACAACATTTTAAAAGTAAAGAAACAAAGGGTATTTTTGGAACTGATTTTTTTAATGGCAAAAACGGTACTTAATTCTGACTGTTAGTGAATAGGGTTTATTAACTTTACCTTTACCTTTCGTGTGACGTGAGAGTGGAAGCTGCGTCTTTCAGTTGCGCCTAACCTTTTTTCCAGTGTCTGTCTCTTCAGTGAGGGTTTGAGAAGTGAGGAAACTGCGTTTGGCGTGTGAGCGTTTGAGGAGTGACAAGTGATAACCTGCGTTTTTCTTGGAACAGCTTTGCCGAAAAATACCTCAGAAAAACCCCGAGAACATTATTTGTAATAATGGTTACCATAATGCCGGTTTATAATTAGTGCAAAAAAAGCCTGCAGTTATGTTTCCTAAACCGTCTTGGTCACTCAGGTTGTGAAACTCTACTATTACCATGTGTGCATCATACCAGAAGTATGACCATTCTTTCTTGTAAATGTGTACCTTCTCCAGTTGAATTGGTCTGCCAAAGTATATTACTATGTGTGTCATGCTGGAAGTATGACCCATTTTTATATAAATACATATTTTTTTCTAATGAAATTGGTCTGATAAGTGATAAGGACTTTGATTTTCTGTGGTTAGTATAAAAAGGGCTGCAGAGTGCTTTTTTGATGTGTGTTGGACATAGGTTGTGAAACCCTCTTACTACCATGTGTGGGTCATGTTGGAATCCTCACCTTTTTTTTTTGTGTGTAACACACACTTTTTGTTCCTTCAAACTTCAGCCAGTGGTAGTTATTAGAATGTATAATTTGGTTTTATCTGATGTGCAGCTCCTCCTCTAAGCGCTTTTCAAAGCCTGATGACTTGTATCCTAACATGGAAGTAAAGGTGTGAAACATTTCTTTAGTAGATTATTTTTTTTTCTGCTTTTTCAAGGTGTAAAAGTATTATGTGAAGATGATTATTTATTCATATTATGCATTCCATGTATCTAATACATTGGTGATTAGATACGGGCATAGTGACAAAGCATAAATATATTTTATTAGATCCATATAGAAACTGAATGGTGTTCCCCCAGTTTTTTGTGTGCCTCCTGTAGATTGGTTTATAAAAGTTTTCTTCTTACAGTTCATTCTTGTGGTCATATTTTTGTGAGACCAAATCATAATGATCTTTCGACCCATCAAGTGTTGATGCATTGTGTGCGAGTCGTGGTTTTTGATGCACTTGATTTTTTAACACCTTGATATGATGTGCTTCAAGGTTCTTATTTGTTAGGACTCAAAATGTCATGCATCGATTTAGTTTTTCATTTGTTGACATCATTTAATGGTTTTGGGCTGGGAGCCCCAGGGGCACACAAATTCACACACACACACACACACACACACACACACACACACACACACACACACATATATATATGTGTGTGTGTGTGCGTGTGTGAAAGCACACATGCGCATTTGTGTGTCCTATATATTGATTTTGTTATCCATCATAGTCCAAATAGTTTATCTTTTAAAAAATCTAACTGCATGGATGAGTGCAGAATGTTAAACATGGTGAAATAAAACAAATAATGGAAATGTAGTGTTTACATCAGATTTTATGTTGACAAAATTAAGACATTAGTCTTAAAACCTATGTCACACGGACACGGCAAAATGTGCCACGTACCGGTGTCGACACTCCGACACCTGGATACCGACACTCCGACACAGCAGGATACGTTTTGGATCGGGTCTGGGTCAGACCCGATCCGAACCACTTTACTAACCCGACATTCTTTGTTTTGTTTGAGACTTTCTTTCTTATGACTTATGAGATTGTAAGAGTGAATTATTAATTTAATGTTTTTTTTTATTTTACTATCCTTTAAAATTTTTTAGAATATAAAATTCCCCTTGTCTGCGTATCCTAAAATTTTGAAAATTTCCGTGTCCGCGTACCCATACCCTTATCGTACCCGTGCCCGTGTGACATAGCTTAAATCCTTTATTGAATCTGACCAGTTCATCAGATTTTGGTTCTCTTTTTTTCCTTTTTGAAATTGTAGATTTCAATGTTCCACATCCATTCATCTGTACATGTTGCGCCTAACAGAGGCCAGGGCAGAGGATGAATTTGAGTTTTGGTAGATTAAGTGTTATAATCACCATGTCGGTTCTGTGACTAATTGCTCAGTATATTCTTTAGATTTTCAATTAGGAGTTGGGAAGATATTGAATTGTGATATACTTTAAATGATTTTCACAGTTGTAGTTCTTATGTAACTTTAGTAGGTTATCATCTGTTGTTTTAGTCTGTATCATCTATTGGACAAAAATATGTATGATCATCGTTGCTTTGAAACTGTCCAATGATCTTTTCATATGTCACATTTCTTTTGTACTAGGGTTATGTAAAAGTTGTGACAGAAAAGGGATGCTTCATTACACTATCGCGGAAGATTGATGCAAGGATCCTTCTGTCTAATTTATCGGATGAATATATTGAAGCCCCTGAGAAAGAATTCCCTGTTGGGAAATTAGTACATGGAAGGTAAGTTTCTCAATAATCTGATGACTTGTTTAAAAAAAAAAAGTTTCTGACAGTAATGTTAATTTCGGTTTACTAGGGTCCTTTCTGTGGAGCCATTGTCCAAGAGGGTTGATGTATCTTTGAGAACAAAACTAGCAAGGGTATCACCAGATATTAATATTATTGACATGCAAAGTTTTAAGGTTGGAAATATCATCTCTGGCAAGATAAGGAGGGTCGAACCATATGGTTTATTCATCAAGATTGACCACACCAATACGGTATGCTATGTTCTGGTCTCTCTCTCTCTCTCTCTCTCTCTCTCTTTCTCTCTTATTTCTTTTACCAGCAATTCACATTCCACATTCTTGATTAGGTTGGTCTGTGCCATGTATCTGAGGTTCCTGATGAATATAGAGATAGCCTAGAGGCCAGATATCGTGCAGGAGAGAAAGTTATGGCAAAAATTTTGAAGGTAAAAGTTTTCAGTTGTATATCCTTGAGTCAAGATAGTTGTGTCATTTGGTAATGCTTTCACTGAAAGAACCCTATGATCCTGACCATTACTGCATATGGCTTGGATCTGAAATAACCAATGGTTTACCAGTTCAAAATAGCTGTCTCAGGTTTTTAAGGCTGATGATAACAAGCCTACTGCGGGTTTGGTGGACCCGGTGGGCCAGAACGACCATCGTTTTGTCTTCACTTCTCCCCATCTGGCCTGTCATGCTGTTTCAGGTCCAATACAGCCAGATCTAACTGTGATCCGCTTGAATTATTATTTATGAAAAAAATATTGATAAGGTTTTTTTTCCTTATGTGCATCTCATTTTGTTTCCTGATATGTGAGTTTGTCCTACCTTACAACCAGATAAATGTTGAACAAGGCAGAGTATCTCTTGGAATGAAGATTTCTTACCTAAGTGGCCATCATGCCATTACACCGACAGCTAATGGCATTGGAAAAAAGATTGCTGATAATGCTGCAGCTAATGATGTTTCTAATATCTTTATGGAAAAGAATGGCAGTATGACTGCTGAAGTGGCTGTAGATGGCAATTTAATAAAGGATCTGTTGATTCCTTCTCAAATCAAGTCAAGGGCTTCGGTTCTCCCTCTTGAAGTCACTTTTGATGATGAGGAACTTGGCTTGGGGCATCAAGTCGTTGACTTTGATGACTCTGGCATCACCAAAACAGTTGCAGAAAGCTGTGCAGCTGAGAAGAGACGTTTGAAGAGAAAAGCCAAAGAAGAGAGGTTGCCTTATTTTCTGTATTTGAATAATTTATAACATATTGTTAGCTGCATGTATCAACCTATGGTCACTTTTCTTTTTGACTGAATGATGTTTCTATCTTTTTCAGAGAGCTTCAAATTAAGGCTTCTGAGGATAAGCTTCTAAATGATGATGCAGCTCCTACAAGTGTTGATGACTTTGAAAAACTAGTTAGAAGCTCTCCTAATAGCAGTTACTTATGGATTAAATACATGGCTTTTATGCTATCAGTTCGTGATGTCCCAAAAGCTCGATCTGTTGCAGAGCGGTATGTTTTTGGTTTATGGTATCTCACCCCGTCAGTTTAAACTTTTAAGGGTGCTGGTGCAATATGAGTTGAATAGGCCATATATATATATATGATGTGGCTATTTTAATATAAAAACCAAAATGTCTAATTGTTACGCTGAAAAAACAGAAAAACATGCATCATCTATTAGCAACACCTGTCTCGACTTAAGGTTTAATAAGTTTAGTCTCATTTTATCTTCGCTGGGCTTCATCCTTATTTCTTCCTTTTATTTGTCTTCCCTCTTGCAAGTGCTTTGGCAACAATAAACATGAGAGAGGAAGGAGAAAAACTGAACGTATGGATCGCATATCTCAATTTAGAGAATGAATATGGCATTCCTCGCAAAGTATGAGATGTGCATACACCTTATCTTTTTCCGTTTTCCTGCCTTAAGTATACTTTCTTATGCGTTGTCTTTTATTCAGGAAGCTGTTGAGAAGATTTTTGTGAGGGCATGCCAGTCTTGTGATTCCAAAAAGGTGCATTTGGCTTTGTTAGGGACGTATGAAAGAACTGGGCAACAAGAGTTGGCAGATGAGCTTCTAAATGGAATGACAAAGAAATTCCGGACGTCATGCAAGGTAGTCTTAATTATTCTTCTTTCCTCTTCTCATCACTCTATGTGTGAATGGCCTAATCTTTTGGTGAACCATTAGGTCTGGTTGAGATATATAGAGAACCTGTTGAAGCAGGGCAAAGGTGAAGCTCAGGCTGTTGTAAATCGTGCAATTTTAAGTCTTGGCCAGTGGAAGCACATCAAATTTATCTCGCAGGCTGCCATGCTTGAATTCAAGCATGGTTTACCTGATAGAGGGCGTTCAATGTTTGAGAAAATTTTGAGAATATATCCAAAGCGAATTGACCTGTGGAATGTATATCTTGACCATGTACGTACACAACTTTTTGTTTCATAAACTGTCATGCTCTATCTATGTCCATTTTGATGGCATTATTACTTATTCTGCCTTTTTGTTTTCTACTAGGAGATACGGTTGAAAGATCAAGAACTAATACGGGCACTGTTTGAGAGAGCAACCAGTTTGAGTCTTCCTCCAAAGAAGATGAAGGTCTTTAATATGTAGTCTTGGGAGTACAAAGAAGTATGTGCTGTCATTACTAATTTATTGACTTTTTTTTTCTCTGTTCTGATGATTGCAGTCTCTTTTTAAGAAGTACCTTTGCTATGAGAAATCTTGTGGCGATGAAGAACGGGTAGAATATGTGAAGAGGAAGGCCATGGAATATGTTGAGAGTGCCACTGGTCCTTGACAGGGTTCTACCGCTTTGAGTTCAGGAGCATCTCGTGTGATTACGTGTCTGTGGTCCTTATTTGTTCTTGATTATCCTGCTCATTTTAAGAGGTACGCCTATTTTATCATGGTAAATTGGTCATGTCTTTTTATGGAATGCATTCCTACCTCCTCCAGTAAGTAGTCTTAGGTTAGGATTCAAATTATTTTCCGTAGAAGCATGAGAATTAATATGATCTATGCTCTTTATGTCTTCCTAACCATCGTTCTTTGTTATATGCTTGTGAATCAGATCTCCGATTTTGTCTAGCTTAGGTGCATGTAGAAGTTTAGTGTATCATGTGAGGGTTCCAAGTGTTGGGTCTACGACCAATGGCTCTGATGGTGCAGAGCCGTGGAGGCTGAATCCTTCATTGTAAGAAGCAGTCATGCATTCAGCCATAAGCAGCTAAATGGACTGTTTTCTTAGATTCCTTCCCTTGCTGAGATCACGTTTGAGAAGGCCAACCTGAAAAAGATCAGGCTGGCCTCAAACATTAGTATGGGCCTAGTTGAGCCTCTGATAAGCAATTCGAAAGGGTGTGAGAGAGTCTCTGGATGGAGAGTGAGAGAGAGAGGGGCTTTCTGGTTTGCCTTTTTCTTATGGAAGTTATGTTTTCTCCAGTCTGGACCGGTTACCTGAAAAGGAGTCGATATGGACACAATTGCTTCTGTTTCAAAAAAAAAAAAAAAAACGAGACTGAGATGTTGACTGAGTTTGTCATCGAGTGCCTACCAAACATCTACAGAGAAATGAGGTCAAAATGCAAGAGAGGTATATGACTCCGTTGAAGGATTAAAAAATGTAAATTTGCAACTGATAATTTTTATTTTCTATGTTAAGCCACCAGTAATTTGATTTCCCATTTCTTAGCTGATGTACTGTATGTAAAATTTTACAAGCTTAAGGTGATTTTTTTTAGTAGGGAGACCACGACTGTTCTTGTAAATTGTTTCACAACTTATATCATTATACGAGGATTTAAAAATTCAAGCCTTTACATTTAAGTGGATTGATGAGTTTGATGATCCTCTTTTTGATGTGGATTTGCACATATTACTGTTGAAATGCCATTGTTACTCAGTGCCTAACCTCTAGTACTGGGCCTCCTCACAAGTCTCCCTCTCTCTCTCTCTCTCTCCATATATGTGTATGTGTGTGTGTGCTTTTAACAAATAAAACTTTATCGTCCGTCATATAACCTTTTTTTTCTTTTGAAAACCCTTACATCCGGCAGTCTTTGTGAGAGAATGATTATCATGAATCAACTGTAATTTTGATGATGAAGAGATCAAGGCTGCGGTAAAGCCTTATAAATAACATGAATGTAAAATAACAAAATGTTTTATCTTTACATGATACATGGATGGTGTCTATGGTTTTTTTTTTTAATGAAATTTTACATGTAGTGGCAGTTCACTTTAATGTGTTGTTTTTTCATGAAAAATTAGATTGTTTGTAAGTGGTGGTTCTATCGTCACAGAACATCATTATAAAGAAGGGAAAAGGACACACTAAAGCTAGTTAGCATGGAGTTCAAGTCATTTCAGCAACCATTTGAACTATAGCTTTATATTCACATTGTGTATCAGATCTAGGCACCATACTTTGTTTTTTTGCTTTTGTAGGATATAATGTTGTCTTTCACAAATAAACATAATCGTGTGGCAGACTTATTGTTTGATCCTGCATAGTTTGCATCATTGTAATCTTCCACTTCCAAGGAATTATTATTTATAAACAAAAGTCCTCTACCTAGATATGATTTCAAATACTTGATTATCATTAATGCCTCTTTTTCATGAAGTGACTTAACTATCCATTGTAAAGTTGATGTTTGGTCTTATCATGGTCATTTAGTATTGTTACCAATGAGAGATCTGTACGATAATGAATCCATTAATTTTGATTGGTCATCATGAAGATGTGTGTAGATTCATAGGCATAGTGAGTGGTTTAGCTCCTAGCATCTTGGTATCCTACAACAAATCAATAACATTTTCATTGGGATAGTACATGTTCCTTGTTGCGTGCAACCTCTATTACCAGGAAATATTGTAGTTGAAGAAGAACATTGTATTATAATTATTTTGAGGGAGAGTCACCAACATAGACTATTAAAATGGTTGTACCTCTAGAGTTCTTCCTGATAAACAAAAAATGATCAAGAAGGAGTATCTCAAATCCGCGCTTTGAGACCACTTCAAAAAAATTTATGGAACCATACAAGGGCTTTGCTTTAGTCTATATATAGCCTTCATGAGTTTGGACAAACCAGATGACTATTGCATGTAGATAATTTTATTGAGATCACCATACAAAAAGCCATTCTTTACATCAATGTGATAGTCATGATGAATAACCACTAAGATGAATAGTCCCCAACTGTGCTACGATAAAAAAAAATGTTGCAAATGAATCAAAACCATAGGTTTGAGTATAGCTCTTGGCAATTAACCTAACTTTGAATTCTTTTATAAAGCCATCATAATAGTATTTCACTCTCAATACCCATTTAAAGCTAACAATATTAGAATAAGTAGTAGTATGATCAACTAGTTCCTAAGTGCCTTGTTGGACCAAGACATCAATCTCATCTTGCATAACTTGTTTGCACTTGGTATCTAATAGAACCTACTTAGAACATCATTGGTTGTTAAGAGCATGGAGAAACTGTTGCATACCATCAACAACACAATCAATATCTACAAATTGAGATATGGGATGCAAAGCAAATTGTTGATTGCCTTTGTAAGAGCAATAAGTCTTGACAGGGATCCGAACAATCTGTAGCAGACTTAGATAGACTAGACACATTCACCTTAGATTTACTTACTTCTTGCGAACAAGTTAGAGGATGATCATGAGACCTCTTGAGAACAAGTTAGAGGATGATCATGAGAGGGGTCTTGTCGACATGTGTAAAGTTGCAAAGGATTAGGAAAATTGGTGACACGGTAAGGAGACTCCCATGAGAATGACTCCGATAGGATTGGAGAGAGGTAATGCGTTAGATTATTGTAGCATTTTAATAGAAGTAAGAGAGAAACTATAATAAAGTTGAGACTCAATGAATGTGACATCGCACGCACTGATATACTCTTTTTGAGTTGAGGGGTTCACGAATATGAACAAAACACGTGCATCCAAGTCCTTTGAGAGCGATAAAAAACAATGGTTTACAATGGTACTTAAGTTTAATAGGAACTTGGTTATCAATAGAAGATGAAGGTAAACAGTTAGCCAAGTAACATACAGTGAGAATATGAAGCATTAGAGAACAAGCCACATTTAAAACTTGACGATGTTTTCACTCACTCTATTTTTCTAGAATGTATGGGGACATGTAAATAGTGGAAAAATGCCATTTTCAAAGCCTTGAACTCAAGAGCATTATCAATGTGAATTTTTTTAATAAAAATGTGAATTGGCTTTTTATTTCAATAATAATGTTATAGAGAGTACATATGGCTTCAAAACTTTTTTTTTTTAAGAGAAAAACCCAAATGATACGAGAATAATCATCAAGAATGACAAAGAAATCTCAAAATCTAGAGTTACTAGCAACTTGACTAGGACCCTACACATCAACATGAAGAAGATCAAATAGCATTGACTAGGACCCTACATATCAACATGAAGAAGATCAAATAGCATGCAATGGGCTTGACATGTATGGTACTGCCACACATAGTATCGCCCAACGAATCGGTCTTTAATCAATGGGTCTCGCGTGCATGGTTGTGTCACACATAGTATCGTTCGATGATTCACTAAAGAATCAAAGAGTTGCGATTATATTGGCGTCACATAGAATATCGCTCGTGGACTCACACAAAATCAAAATGTTTAAGGTTTTTATAACCAATTCACAAAACTTGAAAATTGTTTAATCAGTTAATTGTTTGACGTGCATATTGGTGTTACACATAGTATCACACAAAGAACCACAACAAAATCAACAGCATTAGATAGTATGATGGATGCATATATACCGCAGTTTGCATTGTGCTATTTTTTAACTATTAGTTCGTCAAACAAAGAACCACACCAAAATAAAAGGATTTGGCGTGCATATTTGGTGTCACACATAGTGTTGCTCAAAGAACCACAACAAAATGGATGCATACATGGTACGGTTCAAACATTCATGCTATATATCACATTACATATTGTTCATTCCGCTGATATAAATATATACTTTTCTCACGTTTACCCTATAATTCTTTCTTCATATACATTTCTGTTTTCTCATGTTCCTTTACCACCTTTGATTTCACATAGGCCACAATATCCAAACATATCTGCTTTCGAAAATGTGGTGTCAAGAGACAACACTCCATTTTAAGAATGATTTTTATTGTGATTAGTATGTTAATTAAAATTCTTACACAATCAAATCTTGACTCCCTACCACTATTGATCATCTCAATGTACTTGAGGACGAAAATACTGCAACCATAGCCGTTGTTTTGTCGTGGAGCTTCTGTCCATGACGAAATCACTAGTATAACATGTTGATCCCCAACTCACCCTCCAAGAATCTCGTCCTGTGCACCAAGTCCACATATACACTTTTGTGGATGTTCATCAAATTGTAGTACAACGTAACAGTGTTTGTTCCACCATACCCAATGGTTTCACCCTTCACACAAGGTAGGGTGGATGATCCATAGAAAATAAAGTAAAACAATGTTATAGTGAACACATACATAATTTAGTTGTTATGTTCATCAATCACATGACCACAAACAAATTCAAATATCCTGAAAAGGTTTGGGCTGCAGGGAATCATCATTTTAGCCAGCAGGAAACTAGAGTCAAAGGGCGACTGGTGGACTGCACTCTGTACAATATAATAACACATGATATATACGTGAATATAACAGATGATACATATGTGAATAACAGACAAATTCACAAGCCACATACCATGATGAATAGACTGAGTAGCAACACATAATTCTCAAATTATTGTTGTATAAACTCTACTGCATTGTGTACAACCTGTAATAAGTTTTAAGTGTCGGAAGGAGTTGAGGACGAACATTTTTGAGAATGTGTACAAAATTACTGATCCATTTGTTGGGGCTCAGCTCATTTTAATTTGTTGTATCTGATCCCTTAATAATGTCTGATCAAACCTTTTTCTATTTCAAGTAATGGCAGTCTGCTTTGCCATCGCACTAGTAGAAAAACCAACCTCGTCCGTCCACAATAGAGATGAACTTTATGAAACATTCTATATGAGATAAATAATAAGCAATGTAAAAACGAGCGTTTTGCAATTCAAAACTATCATGCCTTCTCATGAAGATGGTGAACCGTGAGGAGTGGTCATGAAACCTGCAATCGGCAATTGCCGAACGAATCATATGCAGACATACTCTACTGGCGTACATTGGAGCTCCATTTTCATTTAATGGTTGCCTTAGCTTCGCACATTAAATGCCAAAGCAATCGGATGTACATGCGATCGTAGGAGGAGCACTATTTCTTTCCCTTTTTCCTATTTGGAAGCGCCGACCATCTTACGTTGGAGAAGATGGTGTCCATAACTAGCTCGTGTCCAACAGTGGCTTGCCTGGAGCACAAACCAATCAATGTGTAAATGCATCCTTGCTCTTATTACTGATGGGAACCAAACCATTCAATGGCATTCTATGGTTGCAACAACCCAACCGGTGTAGAAGAAGCTTGAGCAGGTAGTCCTACTAGTTATGGTGAGCCAAAAAGTGAGAAGGAAAGCAACCGGGCAACCATGCACAACCTTTAACAGCAAAAAGTAACGATTATGTGTTCCAGAAACGAGGTAAGGGTCGATTGCGGGTCCAATTGATGTCGATGCACCACGATGGTAGGACCAATTAAGCCTGGGTGTCGGGTTAAGTACCCGACAAGTACCCGGTACCCAGCCCGAATCGGGCTTGGGCTCGAAAGAAAGGCACCTGGTCGGCCTGATAACTTATCGGATAGATTGAATGGGCTCAACTGAGCCTGGTTCAACCCAATAAAATTTTTTAAATATTAATTTTGTTGATTTTTATATATAATTATAATATTTTGTTAGGATGAATTATATTTATATAATTCAGTCAGTGTGTCATTGCATGCTCACACATATTGCTGATGGGATCCAAACTAGTAAACGACTCTCCATAGTTGCAATACACAACTCAATCAGTGAACATGGAGCTCGAACGGGTGGCCCTATTAGTGGTGATGAGCCAAAAAGTGAGAAGGAAATCAATCGGCATTGTTTCATCCGAAAGAGAAATAGGGTGATCAAGTGGCCGACGTGGAGTGATCCTGGGAGCGACACTGTTTGTCGGTGCTTTTCCCTATTTGGAGGCACTGGTATGCTTATCCAATAATGGTATGCCTTGAGCACAACCTGTCAAATGTGTCATTGCATTATCGCACTTATTACTGATGGGAACCAAACTAGTCAACCGTGGTTACAATATACAACCCAATCAATGCACAGACAGTTCGAGCAGGTGCCCTACTAATGATGGTGGGCCAAAAAGTGAGAAAGAAGGCAAACGGCATGCGATTGCGCAGAGGCAAAAACTAACGGTTGCATGTCCTGAAAAGAAGGTAAGGGTGATTGCGGCCAAACTGGCGCCGATGTAGTCCGATGGTAGGACACTAGGACCGATCATTTTTCCGCTGGCTTGCACCTCATGAATTTAGGTTGACGCTGGTGAGATGGGTGCTTGTGTTATACATTGAACTGATGGTGGACAGGGTCGTTCTGAAGAGAAGGAGGGCAATTGAGTGGCCGAATAAGGCTGACTTGGGGCAATTTCGGGAGTGTTAGAAACCAAGCATCGTGAGAGAACGAGAGTGGCGATACAAGAAAACGTTGAATAATTGTAATTTGAATTACTTCTGAATATATACAATAATTCCCAACGTCTCTAATGTTAACGTTTAGATTGTTAACATCTAGGTTGAGAATGGTAAGAATGTGATTTCCATTACAAAAATTTCTATGTATGACATTTCCTTGTATGTCGTGTCTCTCATGCCAATGGTCAGCCATGGTGTCCAGCTCTTGACAACGGCATGTGTGGGTGTCTCATGCCAACGGTCTGCCGTTTGTCCATCTCTTGACACCCCCCCTCAAACTGGAGCGTAAAGATTTTTAATGCCCAGTTTGCTTAGAAGATGTTGAAACGCTTCCCGTCTTAGAGCTTTAGTAAATAAATCTGCGAGCTGGTCTTTGCTTCTAACATAACATGTCCGAACCATGCCTTGTAGGAGTTTCTCGCGAACAACATGGCAATCTAGTTCAATATGCTTTGTACGCTCATGAAAGACTGGATTTGCCGCAATATGTAAGGCTGCTTGATTATCACAATAAATTGTAACGGGAGAAGTATGAATTACTTGAAAATCATCCAACAAGTTCCTTAACCAAGTTACTTCACATACGACGTTCACCATTGCCCTATATTCAGTTTCTGCAGAAGATCTAGAGATTGTTGTTTCTTAGTCTTCCATGAAATAAGAACTGAATCGAGGAACACACAATAGCCAGTGACTGAACGTCATGTTTGTTTACATGCTGCCCAATCAGAGTCACAAAATGCACTTAGTTGCATGTTGTTGTGTTTGTTCATCATAATCCCTTTGCCTGGATTGAGCTTGAGATAACAAACGACCCTGAGAGCTGCATGAAGATGTGGGAGACGTGGTTGTTGCATGAAGCGACTTAACATATGGACTGCAAATTGTATGTCAGGCTGTGTAATACTGAGATAAATCAATCTTCCAACTAAACGGCGATAATATGTAGGATTTTTAATGAGCTCTCCTTGATCAACTTCTAATCTGTGGTGTTGCTCCATTGGAAATTCCATCGGTTTTGATCCAAGTAGGCCTGCCACATGTATAATATCCAATGCATACTTTTGTTGCGATAAATAGATACCTTGGTTAGATCGAGCAATTTCAATCCCCAAAAAGTACTTCTGCTTACCTAAGTCTTTCATGAAGAATTTTTGACAAAGAAATTGCATAAATTTTTCAATGGCATCTTCATTGTTCCCTGCAATAAGTAAATCATCAACATATACTAGAACAACAAGGAATATAGTTTTTCTTTTATATGTAAACAAAGACTGATCGGCTTTTGATTGAGTGAATCTGAATTCTTCAAGAGCCATTGATAATTTGTGGAACCAATTCCTGAGAGACTGCTTTAGTCCATATAGAGACTTACGTAATTTGCAGACCTGATGCTCCCCCTGTTTAGCATATCCTTGAGGCACTTGCATATATACTTCTTCATGTAGGTCGCCATTAGGAATGCATTGTTGACATCTATCTGACACATAATCCAATCCCGGTTAGCAGCAACTGCGATTTGTATCTCATTTCTTTCGACATCCAGAACCTATTGAGGGGAAGTGTTTTCAATTAAGTTTGGTCTACTATCTAAACTGTTATTTTGGTGGTTATCTGGATCTTGTGGATTGGTTTGGTCACTATCCAAGGGTGTGTTATAGTTGTTTCATAAGTTTGAAAGTTGGTCATCCGCATCTTCCTCTAAATCACAAGGCATAAGGAGGACGAGTTCTCTCTCATAGTCCTTTGCTTTAAGAAAAGGAAATATATTCTCGTAAAATACAACATCTCTACTATTAAAAATTTTATGAGATTCTAAATCATACAATTTGAACGCCTTTTGCCCATTCAGGTAACCTATAAAAATACATTTATATGCTCTGGACTCAAATTTATCTTTGTTGGGAAATATTTTGGTAGCATAACAAAGAGAGCCAAAAGTACGAAGGTGTTTGGAAGAAGGTTTTCTTTTAAAAAAATTTCAGAAGGCGTTTTTCCATTTGTGTTGGGTGTTGAAATACGATTAATTAAGTAGGTTGCGGTCAAGACACATTCTCCCCAAAAACGAAGAGGAAGATTTGATTCAAACCGTAATGCTCTAGCTACCTCAAGTAAGTGCCGGTGTTTACATTCTACAACACCATTTTGTTGTGGTGTTCCCACACAACTGTGTTGGTGAACGGTCCCTTGTTCACATAGAAAATCCTTTATTTCTTGAGAAAAAAATTCAGTTTCGTTATCAGAATGCAAAATTTTTATTTGACTATCAAATTGAGTTTTGATCATGAAAAAGAAATTTTTAATGACATGCAAAGTTTCATATTTGTGTCTCATAAGGAAAATTCATGTTGCACGAGAGAAGTCATCTACAATACCTAAAAAATAATGTGCACCGGATAGAGAAGCTTGGGCATACGGCCCCCAAATATCAGTAGACAAGGTCTCACTTAAATCAAACTTTAAACGAGTTTGTTTAGCACGATGACATGCATCACACACAAAATGTTCATTCAATTCAAGATTCAAATCTAGATAATCATTAATTAATTTTAAACGCGTCTGAGAGGGATGTCCTAGCCTTTTGTGCCAAAGCTCATGGCTGGAAACAGCTAAGCGGGAGTTTTGTTCCATTGCGGTCTCTGACCGAAGCATATACATACTCCCCTTACATCACCTCTACCAATCATCGTCTTCGACGCCAGGTCCTGCATAACACAATAATTAGGAAAAAACATGATAGAGCAATTCATGCTTTTAGTTAGCTCACTTACAGATAAAAGATTCACTTTGAATGATGAGATAAATAACACTTTGTTAATATCAAAATTAGGTAGCGACACCTTACCGAGATGACAAACAGAAACCACCTTACCATTTGGTAGTGTCACCGGTGTATCACATGGTCTTATGTCTTTGAGAATAGATCGATCAGCACATATGTGTTGACTTGCTCCTGAGACAATGATCCAAGGAGAGTATTCAAGTTTTGAAGTGGTAGCGTTACCTGCAAAGTTGACATCCGGTGTCTGATTTTTGACAAGTGATAGCAGCTTGTGGTACTCCTCCATTGTAAAAGTTGGGGCTGCCTCTTTAAGATTTTGTCCATTGCTATTTGGCCCATGTATGTTGTCGTTGAATGCCATATGCAGACTTGGTGCCGTTTGATTTGATGTAACATTGGCTGCCACAACAGGTTTAAAGTTTGGATCATAGAATCGATGTCCTGGTGGATATCCGATGATCTTAAAACATTTTTCTTTGACATGACCTATGCCACGACAATGACTGCATATAGGTTTAGATTGTCGACTTCCTCGACCTTTCTGAAATCTGAAATTGGTGGCATCGCGGTTTGCAACTTTGTCGTGGTTTGTTTGTGAAACGGCTTATGCAGCAGCCCCTTCATTTGGTGTGCTCAAGATCCTAGCTTCCCGTTGCTTTTCTTCTTGCAAGATCAACGCATAAATTTTCATCACATTTGGCAAAGGGTCTAACAGAAGAATTTGCCCTCTAATGGCATTGTAGGAGTCATTTAACCCCATCAAAAATTGAATAATTTTTTCCCTTTGAATCTGGTCTACATAGACTCTCATCGCCCCACACGAGCATTCAGGAAGAGGGGAATATGAACCCAATTCATCCCACAAAGCTTTCATTTTTGTGAAATATGAAGTCACCGACATAGTCTCTTGCTGTAAATGAGAGATGAAACTTTGGATTTGATATATCCTAGTGGCAAGACTTTGGGTAAACCTTTCTTTTAGATCTTGCCAAACCTCTCTTGCTGTGGTAGCATAAATAATGTTGTTTGCAATATCTTTGCTAATGGAATTTAAAATCCATGATAACACAAGATGGTTACATCGAACCCAATGAGCATACAGTGGGTCTGTTTTCAAAGGTTCTGTAATTGAACCATCGATGAAACCGGTCTTGTTTTTTGCTGAAATAGCCATAGACATGGCTCTACTCCAGGTACCATAGTTATCCTCATTGAGAGGTTGCGACACCAAACATATTTTCAGGGTTATCTGAATGATGAATGTAAAAAGGATTAGACGTCATCTGGTATGGATCTGAACCGGTGGAGTCGCCATGAAGTGCATCGCTCATTTTTGCTCCTTCGATGTTCATGCTTCAACGCTCTGATACCATGTTAGAAGCCAAGCATCGTGAGAGAATGAGAGTGGCGATACAATAAAACGTTGAATAATTGTAATTTGAATTACTTACAAAAGAGTGTATAACTAAATATATACAATAATTCCCAACGTCTCTAATGTTAACGTTTAGATTGTTAACGTCTAGGTTGAGAATGGTAAGAATGTGATTTCCATTACAAAAATTTCTATGTATGACATTTCCATGTATGTCGTGTCTCTCATGCCAACGGTCAGCCATGGTGTCCAGCTCTTGACAACGGCATGTGTGGGTGTCTCATGCCAAAGGTCTGCCGTGTGTCCAGCTCTTGACAGGGAGCAACACTGTTTCTTGGCTCTTTCCCTATTTGGAGGCACCAGTCTGCATATGTGAGAGAAGACAATGTTCGTAGACCAGATTTGTGTTTAATAGTAGCCTGCCATTGCATTGTTCACACCCCTCCTGCACATTAAAACGGGGAAGGCTGCACAAAGGAGCAAAATTTTGCAATTTGTTTGAAAAATTATAAGAAAAAAGGATCCACCCATCTGTACGAAGCTCTACCATTTTCCGCTGCCTTTAACAAGGTAACCGAGCCAAGGTTTAACATTTCTAAGTGTACAGGTCCTTTGATTGATATTACCATATGATTGTGCAACATCAAATTTGAATTTTGAATTCGATTGAGAATCTAGGATTTGATTTTAAGCATTGAAAACTTGAATTGGTTTGACCATTTGATTGAAGATTTGAGTTGGTTTGAACATTTTATTGAAAAATTGATTGAAATTTTGGATTGGATTGAAAATTATTTTGAATTTGGATCAAAACTATTTATTTAAACCTGAGAAGAGTTTATTTGATTGGGAAATTGATTTAAATGAAGCTTTTTAACCCAAAATTGGATTTCAAATGGAGTTTTAGACATTTGAAAGATATTGGAAATTGGGTTTTGATCCCAACGTTAGAAATTCGATGATTGATATTGGGGATTTTGAATGTTTAGACTGATTTAAAATGAAAAGTGAATGCCGATTTTGAGAATCTATTTTAAAAAGTTTTGAAATATTGAAGAAATTGGTGATGAAATCCTCTTTTAGGAAAATTTTCGATTTGAAGACTTTGATATTTTAGAAAATCGTTTTGAGAGTGTTTGCCTCTTCGACACAAGCAAATAACCCCAAGTGTTTGTTGCAATATGATTTGGTCATTGTAGTAACACTGAATTGGTTAGTCTTAGCACTTTGTGAGCTGTGTGCATGTGTAGTAGGTGAATGCATGTCTGGCGAAAACAAACTATATCTCATTTATGCTTCACTGTTTCATCTCTCCATAATTTACTTGATTTTAATAGTATTGATGGTTTTAAAGTGTTGGACAGCTTCTAACCTTACTCTTGGAATTTTGGATCAAGAGTGCGCCTTAGAGTACAGCCCTTGAGCTTGGTTTGATTTTAGAATTTATATTTTGAAAAAATTTGAAATCCAATGGATTTAGTTAAACGAATCTCATTTATTTATAAAAACTGCTTTTAGTTTTTGAGCAGAAATACGTATGATTTTGATTCAAATCCTACTTAAAAACCTCATTTTGTGATTTTTAAACCATTGCGATACTTGGTATTTGTCGTCAAACGTTTTTGAAAATTTTAATTTGCTTACTCGCTCTTGACACAATAATTTTAAATCCATTTGGTTTGACAAGTTTTGTAAAACTAATTTTAGCTTTTAAAGCTGAAATAGAATGGATTTTTAATTTGGTTATGAATGCTTGTATTTCTCTTTGAGGATTTCAAAATATTTTAGATCACTTTGAATCTGCTCCAATGTGACTTTGGTTTGAACATGTAGGTTTGAGATCCAGATTTTAGAATTTTGAGAAATTTTTTGTTAAATAATCCGGTCATTGACATATGGATTTGGCATCCTAGTTTTTTTTTTCTTGTAAAGACAAATATAATTCTAGACAAGTTGTTAGACAAGTTTGCTTTTGTAAAATTTTATTGATTTTCAGAATTTTTTTTAAGAAATGAGGGTTTGAGACAAGCTCATTTGTTTTACTTTAGTCATGCACAAGATGGATTAAACTCTTTGTTTGAGCAAAGCTGATCTTGGATTGACTGCAATTAGATGATTAGACATTTTATCAGATTTATGACACCATTGAGTGTGATTTCTCAGATACTCACTTGTTGTCTCCCTCTTTCATGTACCATGTCAGTACAAATTTAGAGAGAGACATTTATACTTGCACAAATGAGCCAATCATCCTCTCTTGATTTGGATGTTTTCTCACTGTGGATTCAAACAATTCGGGACTTTTCAAAAATCAGGTTTTTGGTCTATAGGTCAGCTGGGTTAGGAAACACTTTTTTTCTTGTTTTGAAAAAAGAATTTTGATTGGGTATTTGCCGAAATCACTTGCATGCATGCATAGATGCCTTAACATGTGCAATTCTTGCGTAGGCAACCTGGCTTGGAACTTTTCAAAAATCAGGTTTTTGGTCTAAAGGTCAGCCGGTTTAGGAAACACTTTTTTTCTTGTTTCGAAAAAAGAGTTTTGATTGGGTATTTGTCGAAATCACTTGCATGCATGCATAGATGCCTTAACATGTACAATTCTTGTATAGGCAACCTGGCTGGGCATCATTCTCAACCCTAACAGAATGAATGAAAATTCTCATCCCACACATTGGTTCTTTCATCCATCAGGCACAAGGAGAAAAAAAAATGTCAAACAATATGCTTACCTTTGCTCGAATCAAAGGGATTGAGTGAACCCTAAGGAGAGATGTAGTTTGATTGGGGGGTATTTTCCAACTTTTTGCAGCAAGACCATTGTTTTTAGTGGTTCATTCATGAACTTAACCACTGTAATCAGCGGGTGGAAATGCTACTGTATAAAGAACCACAAGGTTGATGCTTTGATTCAAGTGGATGTCGCTAGAGATTGTGGCAATAAACAACATGTTTTTTGCGGATTGAAAGCAATTCAAGAGACTGCAGGCTAGGTACAACCGGTTGAGTGCTGCAGATTGACGATCGGCTGCTATGGACACAAATCGGAGTCAGCGCCGATTGTTATAGCTTTAGGAATGCCTTAGAGGAAGCGGTAAGTCAGCTAGTTTGGACAAGCAACTTTGGGTTGTGGTCGAAGGAGCAGCAACACTCTTATTGTGATAGAGGGTAGTAAGACTGTCGATGGGAGTAGCAGGACTACTAATTAGGATGTCTGGAGTAGTTTGAACTACTACGAAGTGAGTAGCAATGCTAAATAATAAAGTTGCTATGGTTGAAGGAACAACAACTAGGCTGCTGGCCAAGAGCAATGGAACTGCAGCAAGAAAACAACAAGTAGATGTGGATGCTCAGGTTTTTGAATGAAGAACAATAATGGTGCCGTCTCAATCAACAAGGTTGTGTTAGAAATAAACAATAATGAAACACTATACTTTATGTTACACATAATGGACTTTTGCAAAACAACTTCTGAATTAGAGGAAGAGAAAACTCATACAACCCACGACTCCCACAAGGCCACCTTGGCACACCTTACACTTGATACAAATAACACAAACCTAGGCACTTATTTATAGCTACCTCAAGACACTCAATGGCTCATAAACTTCCATACTAATGGCCATTACACACATGATATTAAAAGACAACAAAAAAAACCTCCCCTTACCACCCTAATTTATATGTCATAACACTTGACATTAAACCCTTAAATCACTATGCCATAACTCTTATGACATTAAAAAAATTGGTTGTTCATCGGATGTAACGAAGAATCCATTCTGCTGCTCTAAAATGATGTATTGATGGATAGTGCATAAAACCTTGAAATTAGACCAACTGGGTACACAATATCTAGGCGTGTTTGTGTGAGATATAGTAATTTCCAAGCTAGGCTCCTATATAACTTTTCATCGACTTTCACAGTACCATCATTTATAGTTTATTCTCATTATTGTTCATGGGAGTGGAACATGACTTGCATGATAAAATATTAAATTTTTTTAAGTATGTTCAAAGTAAATTTTTCTTGAGAAATAAAAATGCCATCATCAGTCTGTTGAACCTGAAGTGCAAGAAAATAATGTAACTATCTCAGAACTGACATTTCAAATTCGCACATCATACTTGTCTTAAATTTTTCAATGAGACTATTAGAGAAGCTTGTATAAATGATGTCATCTACATAAACATATACTATGAGAACATCATTACCTATAACCTTAACATATAAAGTGGGTTCATTTTCACTTCTATGAAAAACTATTATGTATTAAGTATGTATCTAATCTCCCATACCAAGCTCGTGGTGTTTGCTTAAGACCACAAAGAGTTATTTATACCTTCTGCTTTGTCCATTAATATAAATCCCTGTGTTGGTAAACATAAACTTCTTCTTTCCAGAAGCCATTTAAATATGCATACTTTACATCAAACTAAAAAGTTGACCATTTTATATAAGCAGCTAATGCCGAAATAACTCTAACAGTTTCAAAACATGCAACAGGAAAAAAAAATTCTAAAAAACTTACCCCATATTCTTGAGCATACCCTTTTGCGACAAGTCTTGGCTTATATTTTTGCACACTTTCATCAATATTGTATTTTATTTTATAGATCCATTTAGCACCAATGATATTTGGCCATCTAGTAGATCTACAAGTTCTCAAGTGTCATTCCTTTCAATAGCCACTATTTCTTCTTTTATGGATTTCTCACATTTTGGTTTTCTACAAACATCTTCATAACATGTTGATTCTGTAACCATTAAAGCAAGTGCACAATTATAAAGATCATCAACTCTCTTTACATTTCTTAGAGGACTATCATTGTTCATAGCAGGTCCAATATTTTAGTTTTTTTGAGCTTTCCATGAAAATGATGTTGTTGGTGGAGGATGAGATGCATTTTTTTCAAATAAATTTGGTTTATTTGAGTCATTTTCAATAACCAGATGCTCATCTTTGTTATCCCACTTTCAAAAATTGCTTTAATCAAAAGCAACATCTCACTGAATAATATGTTTTTTAGTACTAAGGTTATCCAACTGATACCCTTTTTGTGACATCTGAATATTGTGACATCTGAATATCCAACATATACACATTTTTCACTTTTCTTTTCCAAACTTAATATGTTTGCTTGAATCAATTAAAGCATATGAAATACATCAAAAAATTTGTAAGTTACTTACATTAGGTTTGCTTTCCATCAAGCCTCTTAGGGTGTTTGATTGCGTACTACTTTAGTTGACGAAATATTTCAAATATGAACTGCAATTTCCACTGCTTCTTCCCAAAAATTATTTGAAAGTTGGCTTTCATTCAACATGCTTCTAGCCATTTCTATCACAGTTCTGTTCTTTCGCTCAACAACACTATTTTGCTGAGGAGTTTTTCTTAATGCCAACTGCCTGTAAATTCCGTTCTTTTTACAAAAATCATTAAGATTGTTAGATAAAAATTCTCCTTCTCAATCTGTGTGCAAACATTTTATGACATGTTTGCTGCTCTTTTCTATAAAAGCATTGAACTCTTGAAAATTTTCAAAAGCTTCTGACTTTTGGGTAAGAAAACATACGCAATTCATACAAATGGAATCATAATAAACAACAGACAATGTCTACTATTGTTTAAAGAAGAAGTATTCATGGCCCACATATGTCTGCATGGACTAGTTCAAGAGCCTTCTTGGCCCTCCATGTCTTTTCAATTTAAAAAGACATATGATGTTGTTTTCCATATAAACATTATTCACAAATCCTATCACTACATGTGATATGACGTAAACCCAACACTATGTTCTTATTGTTTAATAATTCTAGACTATTATAATGCAAATGACCATACCTTAAATGCCAAAACTGAGAGATTTTATCAACATTACTGACTAATGCAACTTCATCTATATGTGAAAATTCAAGTAGAAACATCCTATTTGGAGTCATTTTCATTGTAATGAAAGACTTACTGTTTGACTATTTTCTCTTGATTTCACAGGTTTCACTATTGAAACTAAATAACAATTTTGAAGCAATTGTCTAACACTCAATAAGTTGTAAGTTAAACTAATTTTTTACTACTTGATTTTGATCTTAACTTCAATAGTAATGAAAGGCTTTCTATCTGATTGCCCCTATTCATAACTAAAATAACTTAAAATAATTATAAGGAAGAAGAGAGTGATATAAACATGTCCAAATAGGTTCTCTATAATTGAATTGGCTTCACTTTTTATGAAACCAATTTGGGAAATGAGAACTAATTTTAAGTCATTTTTAATTGTTTTCTTAGTTAGATTTTAATCTCACTAAAGAGAATTTTAATTTCCATCTTGAAAATTTTTGAATTAGATGACATGGAAAGAAAATTAAACTTTCTTTAAAATTTTGAATTTTATGGGACCTACCTAGTCTACACTCATGGGCTAGGGGTCTAGATTTAGTCAAGGTCCATTGTGCCTTTGACTAGACTCGAATTTAAATGATTTTCATCATAGGGTATAAATTTTATAAAATTCTAGTTTGAATCATGTTCTAGACACTTTTACTAGTAAGTGTATGCCTAATTAGTTCATTTTAGTTTAATGCAATTCAATTGCTCAAATTCTCTTGACTTGTTTGAGTAGGATCACGCAATCACATACTCTAAATTGTGTACATTGACTCTAGATAATCATAAATTAAGATTTTTGTGGTTTAGCATTGTAGTGGACATTTTAGTCCAAAATTTCAATAATGGAGAAATTGACTAAGTTAATATTTTTAACTTAGTTTAGATTAGGATTTTAAATCTAAATTGAAATTGAATTTCAGTTTTAGCTCATTGGCTTTGATTCATATTAATTTTTAAAACTTCATTTTAATTGTAATTGGATTCGAATTTGAAATATTGTTTCAAATTTGATAGGATTATTTCGTTTGCAATTCAAGATTCTAATTACAATTAGTTCTTGGACTTTGGTCTAGGATTGGATTGGATAGGCATCGAAGCGCATTGCTTCAAATTTTCCTAAAATGTTTTTGCAAAATTTTGAAAATTGACACTAAGAAAAATTGGAAAATTTTGGGGTGTCAACACATTTACATTGTATTGTTCACAATTTCTGCATGGATTTGTATGTTGGGAGTATACTGATAATTCTCAAGTTTGTGATCTCCATTAGAAGGCTTGTCAGGCTGGGTAGTTTAGTATGATAACTATCAAGATTTAGATAGGGTCATGTGCTTATATCCTTGTAATATGTACTTTTTTGATAGTATGTTGTTATCTTGGATCCATGCTTCCTTGGATTTAGGTGTTGTGTTGATGATGAAGAGTAGCTTTTTGCTATACCAAATTCTCCCTACGAAAGTTGTACAATTTAATGGAAACATGTTCATTTGATGAAACCAATCATTGGTTGTTTTCTTTTGCAGTAAACAGATGGTAAGATTGAGAATCTATGACTAATTGACCTCAATCCACAAGTAGTGGAGCATCACTGTCTCACCTTGAGCAGGAAAGTACAAATTAAAAGGTTTCAGTGTCCATGTGAGCCAATCTAAACCACTTTGCAAAAGCTAGCCAACTGTTCATACAGGCTGTGTAGTTTCAACTCTTCATACTGCATTTGTGTTACCATCATTTCTCATATCTTAGACAAGGAAGAAAACTGAGGCGGTACTCAAAAAGTTTTCTCCTATTATGCATAGTAAGTCTATACAGGAACATTAATTCACATAAGCATATCAAATTCAGTTGGTCTTTAACCCTGAAATCCTGCACGGCACAATCATAGGACTTTGTTGTTAATTAATTATTTATTCTATTTCTTTAGTTTAAATATTATCTTGCTGCAGCAATAACTCCTACTGGAACATCACAACATCAATACTACACCATCCTGGGTGCAACTGGTACATTTCCCCTAAGCTCTAAGGGTAGGGACAAGGCATCTTCTATGTGATAAGCCTAAAAAAGGCCTAACTCTGAGTTTTTGCCCATACAATTAACTCCACCATTTGACCATACATTGAACGCCGGCTCTGCAGCCATACACTAACTCTAGTCTCACAACCATACATCACCTCAGAGTTGTGCATTACAAATGGGGCAATTTGTATATATATATTTTTAAAAATGTGTAGTTAGCATAAAAAGATCATATTCAATAACTTAAACAAAATGATTACGTATAAGCAACTTTGACACATTTCATGCATTTAACAAATGTGAACTTTATCCGTTGTTATTCAACGTTCCCTTGCTACCCCACTCAGCTGAATGCAACTCTGATCAACGATTTACTAGGCACAAAGTGGTGAACTCTATATATGACCAATGTAATTTCTCAGTGTTGATGAGTTCTCTTTTCATTCAAGAGACAGATGCTGGCCATCATAAAAAAATAAAAAATCATAAAAATATGAAAAAAGCAAAGAATGGGTATAATACGCATTTTTTTCATGTTTTTTTATTTTTTGATGTTTTTTTTAAAAAGACATGTTTTGAACTAGTATTATATGACTGACTATGTTTTGTCGTATTATACGCGTCTTTTTCCAATAAGACACGTTTTTTGTGACAGTTTAAACTCGTATCTTTAATGTCATAAGCCAGTTTCTAACCATGGATCCCTGCCATGCGTGAGTTTTGAAGCTTTCCAGACTGTAAGCATGCGTCATTTTGCTTCATGTCTAAAAGGCATTATTGGCTTAGATACCATGGTTGACATGTGACTGGCTTGATAGGTAGATATAGGCAAAACATGTATCCCCATTCATAATGGACTATAATTCTTGTAACTAGATTAAGGAATTTCACTTTGGATGACTCACGCTCACTAATTTCTCCCTTTTCAATTATCACACGGCGCCTATATAGGCAATGCATGTACCCCAATTTGTTTGCTTTGAGTCTCGAGGCAATGTTGGCCTAGATATCATTACTAACATGTAGTTAGTCTGTTAACTGCCGTTGAAGTAGGCAAAAGATGTAAGCCACTTCATTAATGGGTTAGAATTCTTTTGATCCCATTAAGAAATCTGACTTTGGACGATTCACATTAAGTAATTAACCGACTTTCGAATTTCACAAGGCGCGTTTTGACGATTGTAGGATTGGAAGAGAAGACCATCTAACTTAAGGCGACTGTTTCTTTTCCACGAGCCAAGGGCGTAACGTGGCAAAATTTCCATATGGGTAGACTGCTGGCAGGTAAATTCCACCAAACGACAGCAGTTACAAGGTTCTTTCAGTTCAAAATAATCATCGCCAAAAAGCATTGGCGTGTATTATTACGCACAAAAAATTCAAAAAATAAAGAAAATAAAGCTGCACCTGGCAGAAGCATACCCAAGTTCTGAATCCACTGGTTACTCAACCTTTCTGCTGCAACGGTTGAACCAGGATCATGCCCAGTGAGATGAGCCAAGTCGTAATAATATTAAATACAAGCGAACCGATGATGTTTCTTAGTTTTGGCGATGTCAGGACATAAAGGATTTGCAATTGCCGTGTAGTTCCAGGCCCGAAAAGTGGAATACCCTCCAATGGCAAAGTTTACTACTAAGTTACAACCTGAGGAGGGAGAAAAGTGAAGGCACAAGATCCACAACTGACCATGCAAGGCCTGCATACTGAAGAAACCGTATTCCAGTATCAACATCAAAGCATCCATGCTGGGGCTGGAAGTACCAGAAGAATCTTTCAAAATAGCCTGCTGATGACCGCGTATTGTCTTCATCGGAATTGGTTTTGCAGTTGGTTTTCAACATGGGAATATAGCAGGATGACTTCACTGGGATGCCCAGTAACATGCATAATATTGGCAGCAACCATTTAGCTAAAGCTTTGCTGCAGAACTTGACGAACAGTATGGTGGGAAGGCCAACGAGTATTCTTCCCAGAAATGTCATGAGACCCAGGTGCTGAGTAAAGATGCGTGGGACGCCTTCATGATGAAATTCATGGTATGTCTGCTGGACCCCACATACCTAAAGCAGAAAATAATCAAGGTTTATCACACGCAATTTGTCCAATCCTGATCATAAGCAACCATGATTGAGAAAGAAAATGTGTTTTCCGATATTTAGATACCAGCCATTTGAGACCTTATTGGAACAAAGCAACGGCAACATATGCCCTGAGAGGGGAAAAAAAAAAAGCAAAGAAGCAGAGAGAAAGCATACAACAAGAGATATCCAATACAGACCACTTACCTTCGAAGATATCCCATTTTAGATGTTCAGAAAAAAGCAATGGGCTCCCTTTTCTCTCAACATGAAAAAGTCTCAACTTTAAGAGTGGCATAACTTTAGCCCACATCAAATAAGGAAGCAAAAGTTTTCTATTATCATCTTCAAAAAAGTAGTAGTAACTTGATTCCAGGAATCCATATTATGCCCCACTAATTAGAAATAACATAATAAAACTTATCCCAGAACATGAAAAAGTGACAGCCCTGCAAAGGAAATCGACAGGAAAACAAAATACAAATACACACATAGAAGAGGAAGAGATGGAACGAAAGAAGAGTAAAATGTAATTGTTTTCCCATGAGTATATTCAATGATAAACCATTTGAGTGACTTCGGGCTCTTGAAGGTTCCGTTGTTTCGGCTTGATATGTTAGTTTGGCCTCGGCTTCAGGGACCTCTTAAGCCGGTTCAGATTGAGAGGGAAAGAGGAGCCCTAGGCTCCGCTTCTGAGGATGATGCATGTGCTCCATCAGATTCTTTTGATTCGGTGCGTTGTTTAGGTATGGAAAATGACATTGTGTTGTCAAGTGAGTACTAATGGCATTTTGTTGTCAAGTGAGTACTAATGGCATACAATTGCAATTAGTCCTGACCTTTAAAAAATGAGTCCTGACCCATTTACTAACAGCTCTTACCCCCATAGAATGAAAGGAATCATCCTGACATCTGATATCTTGTAGATTCCAGCCTGTATTCTCTAAAATTTTCAACTTAAATTTCAAAATGCAGCTATGTGAAGCCTAACAAGTTCCAACATTTCCCCTCTTAATTTTCAGAACTTGAAAATCAAAAGGCCTTTAACAATGTTAAATTGCTTGGCTCATAGTTCTCAAAATTTGAGGATCAAATGTCCTTGCCAAGTTGATAATGAATAAAATTTATCTTTATAATTTAGGGGAAGAGAAAAGTACCCTGCCAATTTTATATAAAATTTTATTATATAAATATATATATATATATTACAACAAAAATAAATCTATAACAGACAGGGTTTCATGACTATTAAAATGGTAGTTGACAACACATTTAACAAGTTTTTACTATGAAGTTTGGACCCACTATTTCCATCTGATATTTTGCTTCTTTTTTTTAATAAGCTAGTTTTGAGTTAGCAAACACCTACCAGTTTATGCCACGAGACACACCCTAGATACTACATCCTTGACCTCCTTCACCTTCGATGTCATAAGTCCAATTCATAACTAGGTTGACAGATCTCTTGTCATCTCCCAATACCACTCTATTTCTCTACAAAAAGTAGAAAGTTGAATGGTCAAAATATATTAATTCTTCTCGCTGACATATTTGAAGTGTTCATCATGTAGCCTAGAAGTATCTTACATGATATTGAAGTGTTATCAGTTCACAACCTATGTTCCTTCAATTCAACCATCGAAACCTGTTTTCCTTCATGTCATAATAACCAGATATTTTCAGAAGGATGCATTGATCAGTTGCTTCAATGTTCCTGGTACTTCATCAGAAAAACTGAATAAAATCTGGGTAGTAGAGTACTCTCAGCCCCTAAGATTGGTAGATAGAGAACAAGGGGAAAGAAAAAATTATCACTTGACTGCAGGCAGGAAATAGTTTCATAAGTTAGATTCTAATAGCATCCTCACTGTAGGCATGAATCGTGATATTTCCAATAGCATTGAATTAGATGTTAGTCTGTCCACATGCTAGAGAGGAAGACTAGCGTTCATATTTTCAAAAGTAACCATATATCATCCTCCTATAATATGACTTTATATGTATAACCTCTGCACTATGATCCACCTATTTGCTGTCATGTTCGTCATTACCTGAAAAGCAGGACAGCCAACCACCAGAGAGCTGTCATGTTCACCACTACTTTAAAGCAGGACAGACAACCACCAGAGAGCCTGTCCCCATGGTAAGTAGTTAGAAGGAAACCAGAAGGCATTGAAAGGTCCATATAAAAAGGAGAATCCCACCATGCCATCATTATTAATCATATTTTTCTAGATCATTTTGCCCTTAATAGTTAATACTATTGCTAAATCTGTGTACTAATTTTCTTGGATGCTTGTTGGAAAGATAAGTGGCAATATGTGAAAGAATGATTTCTCTGTTCTTTAATTTATCGCCATATTCTCCTTGAAGGTTTTCGGCTTCTACAACATAACTTTGTGGTGCCATAACAAGTGATTTCTTCCACATGGATTTGTGTCAGCAAACTTCTAATTTTTTCCAGAACTTCTATTCTTGCATCCCCACACCTGCAGCTGTTCCAGTCTTCGCCAAGGGGTTAATCATATGGAACATGAAAATCACACAATTGCACATATATGATTCGAGAACCGTTAGAGGTTGCACAATAATATTTATGGTAATAATTAATCGATGACCTCTTCAATTTGCAGACAAAATTTTGATCGTCTTTCATAAGAAACATGTAGCATGTCTTCATCAGTACTGTATCTGTAGATAATACTGACCCAAAATTGCCTCTACAGGTCTTTCTCTAATCATCCATGACATTCTGGAAACAGCCCTTCTTACTCTAGAAATTTGGCCCACTAAATCATAATACTACCTTGAGAGGAAAAGACTTTGCATCAGATATAGCAACTTTTGAAATCCTTCAGGCTTCCAGAGAATGCTGGTTCTCGAACTTGCACATATCACATGAGGCAAAATTGCAAGCTTGCTGCTGTTTGAGCTGGTGCAATACTTTCAATCTTGACAACCATTTCTCGTGAACAAAGCCTCTTTCATATATATATATATATATATATATATATATATATATATATATATATATATATAGAGAGAGAGAGAGAGAGAGAGAGAGTTGAGTTTGTTACTTACAATGCCCAAAGCAACTCCATTAAAACTTGTGTGGAACTCAAAGCTTGGTGTGGGATACTCGGGCTCTGGATAAGCAAAGAGCAGCAAAAATGCAAGGCCGCTCCAAAAGGCTGCAACTGCAACAAAAATAGAAATGGCACAACCAAAGGGTGTAACCAAGCAGTCTTGGAGAGAGAGAGAGAGAGAGAGAGAGAGAGAGAGAGAGAGAGAGAGAGAGAGAGAGGGAACCATGATGTCCTGATACAATGAAAGCATCAAGTTCCCCGTGGACGGAAAGCCAAAGCCCGAGTGTTGCAACACCAAGAACAATTCCACCACTAACATCAATCGAACTGTGCATCCCAAGATAAATCCTCCCTGTGAAGAGTAAGAAGCACAACTAGATCACGCACCAGCGTCCAACGAAGGAGAACATAGCCGATGCAACCCAACTAAATAAACGATTTCATAGCCATACCAATGCCAATCAACCCAACCAACACGAACACCAGAAGAACAACCAAAAGTTTGAAGGAAACACCAGCTTCATTGTTGTCCGAAAGAACATAGTACGCCATATAACTGCAGGACAGAGAGTCATTCCGCGAACATAAGGCAGCCAATTGCAAAGGAAATGCACGAACTTCTATTCAGAAAAGATAACCATGAAACTTATCAAGTCAAGCGTACCCGGAAAGGCAGACAGTGTTGAGAGCATGAGAAGAAGGCAACCCGTACTCCAAAGCATTCTCTTTCTCATCCTTGGTGTAAATAATTTTCCTGATGGCCGGAGAAGTCGGTCTTGGAGCTGACACCAAATCCTACAAGCCGCTTTTATGTGATTTTCATAACTCCGTGGTTCGCAGGAAGAACACAATTTCTTTCTCATTTTTCATAAAAAAGTAAACCAAATTAAAGCAAAATGAGGAGAAAACGGGGTGTACCTTCAAAGAATTGCCGATGTAGTCGCAGAAAGCCATCAGAAGGGTCATTTGCCTGCCCAATTTGCTATGCCCACTCTGTTGCCGTGACATGAAGGTTCAAAAAATTTCTTAGAAGACGAAATTATGTTCACCTGTTTGAGGAGGAGCAGATCCTTCTCCAGCTTGAGTACAAGAAAATGGCAAAAGAAAAAAGAAGAAGAAAAGAAGGCGGAGGGCAAATAAAGGAGACGAGAGTAGATACCCAGAAGACCAAGGGTAGGAAAGCAGTGTAGAAGGGAACAGACACAACAAAGGACAGTCCAGTGAAGAAAGTATCGAGAAAACCATTCTGGTACCTCTGCAACATCACAACCAAAGAAGAAGTTAACAGAATTTCGATGCCCCTTCCTTTATAGCAGGTGGAACAATACACGAGCGAGCGAGCGAGAGAGAGAGAGAGAGAGAGAGATGCCTGGATTAGAAGGATGAAGGGAATGTCGCCGTGTACTCGGCGAGTAACCCAAGGTTGGATGAGGGATCTGAGCTTGGGGGTGAGGGACAGAGACGTGGAGATGAAGAGCCAACAGACAATGGCAAGCAGTATTAGGAATTGCCAACACGGCAGAGCCTCCATTAGCAAACAATCTCTCTCGCCCTCTCTCTTCCCCTCCCTCTTCCTGAGAGATGAGACGAGAGCTAAGAACGGAGAAAAGGAAGGAAGCCGGCGAGTGAGACCAGCCTGGCCAAGGAGAAAGCGAAGGCAAAGAAGCGGGGTTTTAAGGTTGAAGACCCGGGCAGTCGCGCGGAAAGATCTGAAGAGGCCCCCACCAGGAGAGACAGCTCTCGAACAGCCAAACGAACGTCGGCTTCATCTTTCCTCTTAATTTTCCGTGGGCAGGAAATATGGACAAATCATCACCATTGGCTTGTAGGCCCACGAGCTCATTACTGTCGCATTAAAATTCAATGACCACCTTCCCATTTTTTTGCATTCAATCGCTGCGAGAAGACAACTTGAGTCGTACCTTTCATTACACATAGCGTCCTTTAAAGATCTCAAGTTCGGTTGATATCCAACTTACCGCCTCAAAAGAGAATCAAACAATTTTACAAGTGGGTTTAGCTTTTAATGAAATATAAAAGAAGCAAATTAACTTTCAACTGGATGTAAGATCGGAACTGGTTTTGGTAGAATACAACCTGACAAGATTTTTAAACGAGATCCACGAATTTGTAAGATAGATTCCTTAATTCAGGATCTCAAATTGAAATAATTAAAACACAAGTGCTTTGATTATTTCAAAAGTTAACCTTTTGCAATGGAATGATTTGATGCAGAACCAAGTGGGTCCATGCGTTCAGGGGTGGAACGATAATTTACATTAAATTATAGTTTCAAATTTTTGTAAGGACTGAAATAATATTTTTCAAAATTTTTATATAGGATACATGAAATTTTTAAAAATTTATATATAATTTAAAAAAAAAATTGAGGAAGGGACCCCTGCTTGCGTTGGTCCGCTAATGATAGACCTAAACAACCTGACCGGCTCTCCTCCTCAATGAGAGAGAGAGAGAGAGAGGAAAAGAGCAGGGGGGGAGTAATGGGTGCCCTCTCTCTCTCGCTCTCTCTCTCTCTCTCTAGGTTTTTCACTCCGAACTTAGTGTAGTTCACTAGTAATTCGATGAAATGAACCACACACGAGGTAGAATTGCCTCCCTTACCATAAAGAAAAAGATGCCTCACGAATTCCAGGCATTTGAGAATTGGACATGTTCAATTATGAGGGGTTTGTTTAGCTCGGATCTCCTATATGAACTGGGATCCCAACTTTAAAGATTTGATGTCGGATCCCCCCCTTGCCCCAACTGGGCCTCACTGAGGTTTTGGCCACATATTCAGAATTTCAACTTCCCATTTTTTGAGGTAAAATATAGTACTTGTTTGCTTTGTGGGTATCAAGTAAACGGGAATGCAGATCAGAGTCAACCAACTAAACTCTTTCGCTGCGTTTGGATACACGCCAAAAAATGTATTATGAAGACAAAAGTTTTGCCTCCAAAATGTTTTTTTGGCTTGTTTGGATGGGTTGAAAACAAGAGTAAAAAAATAATTTTCTGAAAACACTGTTTCCATAAAGGAGTGGAAAAAAAACTACCCCTCAGGTTATTCGTATAAAAACCAGGCTTTTTCTGCCCACTCAAACATGAAAATGATGTTTTTCAAAACTCATTAAAAGAATCATTTTTACAAAACCAAGTTTTTTGGAAAATCCTTTTTTCAATCTGTCATCCAAACACTACCTTTAAGTTTGACATTTTGGGGTAGCCATTGGAAGCAAGAGGTAGCCAAACTTTCCTTGAAATGGTTACTGTTTTCTTCGTATTGGTGTCCCAGCATCTTACAAGTGTTCATTAGGTGAGCTGCGCACTGAATTTGTCCTAATTGCCACTTAGGAGCCCTAATATTAAGAAACAAAAAGAAAGTTTATCTTTTCTAGCAGGAGCACATCTAGAAATTTTCGCCTTCAGCTGAGCCTTAAGGATGCACTAGGTGAAATGAACCTGCACCTAAGGTGTTGTTCTGCCCATCTAGGTTGCACCCACTGCCACTGGGTATAGAATGGGTGCCACTATGCATAACTCAACTCAACACTAATCAGCTTTATGACATGGTAAATATAAACTTATCAAATCACTAGCTCAGTTGGCAAGACAAAGAAATCTCTTTCCTTTTTCTTAGCAAGATGAAAGTCCCTCCTCTATTCATGCATGCCAAAGTTGACTTTTCAAATTAGGGAGTTTATAGTCTTTTTTTTATAGATGAAAGCAATAAAACATTTCTCTACACACCAAAACTCATATGATAGTAAAGCAATTATCTGGACATTGCAGTGATAAGAAAACAATACAATTCCTGAAGTAGGAAGGTGATACCTTTTAAGAACCCCAGCGATATTCTCATCTTCCAGTCATTTAATTTCTTTCATTTTCCTAAAAACAGTTAAATTTTCAAACATGAAGGAAATGAATGCCAACTTCAAAGCTATATTTATGTAACTTTGACATCTCAAATAAAATAAAGCTAAAACTAACAATTGTGTAAGCTGCCCTTAGAATTCCTTAACCCACTACCATAAGCTTGAGCTAGACTATAAAGGCAGTTGGTCGTTATAGCATCTCCAAGTCTCTATCATCAAGACACTCTGAAAATGAGCATTGTCAATTTTGTAAAGCAAGATATGAGAACCAACATTAGGATCTTAGTATAGGCACTAACATGCTTTATGTTTTCTGGGCGACAAGAATCAACATACACTTAGAATCAACTAAAATCATATCGCTAAATGTAACCGGTGAAAGAAACTCTTTGATGAATTACATGGTTATAAGTATACAATTAATCTAGGAGCAAGTAATATCAAAATGCTTAGTGAAAATTTTGGTGGCCAGGATTGGAATTTGATATTGCCAAACATGTAGCAAGATATCTTATTTGTCAGTAAGTTAAAGCAGAACACCAAAAGGCTGGAGGTTTACTATAACCAATTGAGATTCCTCTATGGAAATGGGAGCATATAGCAATGGACTTTATTATGGGATTACGAAGGACTCAAAAAATAATACCATTTGGGTCATTGTCGATTGATTAATAAAGTCCGCTCACTTCCTTCTGATAAGAGCTAATCAGTCATTGGAATCTTTAGTTGGATTGTACATTGATGAGATAGTTTGACTACATAGTGTACCACAAACAAATTATTTTTGAATGAGATCCCATATTCACCTTTCCAAAGCCTTCAGTTTGCTTTGGGAACCAAGTTGCATATGAGTTCAGCAGTCCACCCCCAAAACGATGGGCAAACCTTGAAGAATATGTTATGAGCATGTTCTATTGAATGAGCAGACAAATGGGATAAACATGATAGCTGAACTTACCAATAATAATAGTTACCATTCTAATATTGGCATGACATGTTTTGAAGTTCCCCATGCCAATCACCTGTATATTGGGATCAAATTGGTGATAGAAAACTAGAACATCCTATGATTCTACAACACTATGTTGACCAAATCATGATGTTACAAAATAAATTACCAATGGCTGGAGATCTTTAGAAAAGTTATGATGATAAGAGATGATGACCCTTGAGTTTTGAAGTGGGAGATCATGCATTTCTATGTGTATCTCCAATTAAAAGAATTTCGGATTTGGAAAGAGGGGCAAATTGAATCCTAGATTTATTGGACCATTTGAAATCTTGGAAAAAGGTGGAGAAACAACATAGTGACTAGCAGTTCCACCACAGTACTCATAGGTTCATCATATTTTACATGTGTCAATGTTGCAAAAGTATGTAAATCCTAGTCATGTAATCAACTATCATGATTTGAAAATTTTGAGAAAATTTGACATATACAGACCAACCAATTTGTATAGTTGAACATGAACATATACTAAGAAGAAAGAGGATAACAATAGTGAAGGTGGAATGGCAACACCTAGAGCCATTGACAATACTTGAGAGTTGAAAACCGATATGCAAAAACAAGATCCCCAAGTACTATTTTCATAGACAAAAAATTTCAAGGACAAAATTTTCTTAAGGGGGTAAGAATCGTAACATACAATTTTTTAGCATCAGAAACAATTAGTGAATTATATTTTTAGCCCTAAAAGTTCTTCAATACTACTTGTTCCTGTGTGAATGATTGCTAAGAAATTATATAAGGATTCAAAACTAATAATACATATAGAAATTACACAACTTAGTCTTGTTTGTGTTTCAGACCAAACATAAAATGGATGTCCAATGGTTATAAAACACATAGTCAAATTGGGAGACTATCCAAGACCTAGTGAGATTGGGGTATTATGGTCGTTAGTCGGTGGAAAACTTGTAATTACCACCCATGACAACAGGTAGATTAGTAATTGACTAATCAAAATTAAATTTTGCTAGTTATGATTAAGTTTAGCTAATGATAGTTTAAGACCTTAAACACTCAATTAATAACGAGTTAGAGCTCTTAAGCTAGGATTAAGCAGTAAGCTAATCTAGAATCGAAATTAATCATTTAAATCTAGTTAACTATGCTAACCTCCTCATAATGTTAAATTAATTTTTTCACATTTTTATTATTTAATTAATTTTTACAACCTCCTTAAAAATAATATGTATTAACATAAATAGAATATTAAGTAATAAAATATATTATTTTTTACTATAAACATTGCCGTCCCATTTGGGAGGCAACGTGAGAAGAGGGGAGAGAGAGGGAAGGGAGAAGGAGAAAAGGGAGAGAGAAAGAGAAGGTAGGGACAACAAAAATGAGAAGAGACAAAGTGTTCATTGGTGATAAAACTTTGCCGAAACTTCCTCACATGCGCTGTAAACAACTGGAATAGAATTTTTGTTAAAATATTAGGTATATGGAAGTTATTGCAGTTTCTTTGATTAAATGCAAAATTCTAAAATTTGATAGTAGAAACTTTGGTTTCTTCTCCTAGACTGCACTTGTTAGCTATTCTCTACGATTCCAATAGACTAGAATCGAAAAAATTGGATATGTAGATGAGATTCTACCAAATTTTCATGTGAAACTTTAAACCCTCTAGTAGTGCATGTGCTGCCAAACCATTCAATAGTGTTCTAGGATAGAAAGATAGATGGGGGACTTCATTCCACTAATGAACACTTTGACGTGCCCCCATTTTGTAAGGAGATGAATTGTGCAAAACTTTATTATGTGTTCTTCATTGTTGAAGAAGACGAGACCCATGGTGTAGGTTACCATGAAGTTTTTGTATTGTCTACAATAATTCTAGAGACTGAAGCAGGATTGACATATTCTAAATATGCTTCACCAAGTTCTTCCAACTAGAGGTATTGATGTCTATCTTCTTCTAAAAAAGGACAACTCCATTTTCTCATGAGTTTGAGAATTACTTCTGGAGTTCTGCCTTGAGCTTGATTGATGAGGAACTGGTTTTTAGTTGGTCCTCATGGGTCACCATCTGACTCAGGCAAACCCATTAATTTGAAAATTCATCTAGGGTGATTCTCATTTCACCCCATGAGAACAAAAAAGTATTGGTCCTCAGGTTCCATCTTTTTGCGATTGCATGAATTAGATTTCCATTGATGGTTGCATGGCAAGATTGATTGCTTCTTCAAAACTACAATCTTCTAAGTGGTCCAGGAACATACACCGGAAGGTTGAGTACCGTGATAGATACCAATGAGGTAGGTAGATTTCACTTGGAATGACGAGAAGTCCGTATCGACCTTGGCACAACCAGAATATGAAAAAATGCTTTTTGATTCTATCTTAACAAATGAAAGGTTTGATTAGATATTGACATGATTTGACCCAATATAGACTGAAGAAGAGTTTTGACAATGGGTTTGGACATGAACTTGGAGACAAGGTAGGACATTCCTTCTCATATATCTAAGCAAGCAATTGAAGATAAATCAAACCATTGATAATGTATTTCTTTGGGCTCTTGCCTATATGCACCATTTTAAAAATTTGGTCTTGGAATCCAAGGAGAATAAATGGGTTAAATAAATCCTGATTTATAAAAAATTCAAGGTATGCAAATATACCAAATCTATGGCATTGGCATTGACTCTTGTAAGAGTTTTGCAAATTTGGGCTCTTCAATTCTCCTTGCTCACCTATCGATATACTGGGACTATTATCCATTTTGATTCTAATGGGGGGACTTTTCAGTCTAATTGGTTGGTCCAGTTGTAAGGCTATACATTGGACTAATGTCCTAGAAATAGTCGAACAACATTATGACCAACACTTGATATAGGTCAAGATTATTTTCAACATTCATGAGTATATGCAAAAATAGATGGCTTCATTACATTCCTAAGAGATAGATTGGAAAAATTTGAGAGAGCATGCATGGGCTCCATACAACTCCTAAATTGATGAGAATTAGAATAAATTATAGAACTAAGATAACATGCTTTATTTTCAATTAATCCTAAGTGTACACAAATATGATGCCAATATGTATAGCCATGAAAGGTCCACGCAATTGATGTCTGACATTTGAAAAATGACTTATATATAATCAAGAAATCCTTACATGGACAATGATGGGTCCCATTGGGGGTGCCATCTGTTTGCACCCCTCCCATCTCCATCTTTGTTGTAGAGCAGAGGGTTATGCAAAGCTAAAAAATTTCAAATTATTTTTGAAAAAATTTCAAGTAAAAGGTATCTGCCCAACGGTACGAGGACCCATGTTCCTGCTGCCTTTAATAAGGGTAATCAGATCAAGGACTAAGCATTTCTTAGACCATGTACAAGTCATTTGATTGATGTAAATCCCACATGTCATTGGGTTTTATCTTATATGGTTGGTATAGCATCCTCATTCAACTTGCTGCTCGACAGACCATTGATTCATGCTACACATCGTCGAAATTTATTTTATATGGTTGATATAGAGTCCTCATTGGCAACCAATGATTCATACTACAAATGCAGTTCCTTTCACATGATACTAGTGTGTCAAATGGGCTCACAATATGAATACCATCATAATTTACGTGGAGGATAGAAAAAATCGTCTTACACATCCAATGATTCTAATACGAACATATACGATTGAGGTACCAAGTATTTGGGTCTACAAAGGAAAATAATTTCCTCATAATTTCAGCAAATTGGCTACTCGAAAGCCAAAGAAAAAATGTGGGTAGCAGTAGATACCAAGCCAAATTTATCCACAGTAAATTACAAAAGTCATCCATTGTTCAAAAATTTCTCTCAAAATGAGAAAGTGTTAGACCTACTCATGCAGCATGGCTACCGGCCATTCGCTGGACTTAGCAAACATGAAAATGGAATCTTGAAACCAATTTCAATGGAAGGGCAATAAGAAACTCAAGCCCTAGGATGGTAGAATTATGAAGAGGTGGGCATCATAGAAGAATTCAAGCCGGTACCTTTTGCCAAAAGCAACACCATTCACTATCAATTTGAATAAATAATTGTCTATCATCATTTTGACATCTAGTCATCATTGTACTTCAATAGATCAAGTGTCTTCATTTTGTAATACTTTCAAATGTGCAATGATATATGTAATTTGCTTTGTTTTACACAAAGCGTCTCCATTCTATATAACTCTTCCATAGTCTTCGGGATGACACCTAAGGATCGAACATCAAAAGCCTTCAAGGATAAATCCAAAACTGACTGAGGCAGAATGTTTAGAGTCATCCAAATGGAAAAGCATGATCAATCGTTGCCTTTGGTTAGTGTCCAGATAGAGCGAATTAACATTGCCACAAAAGAAATTCCTCAAAACTTATCAATAAACCTTTGCATGGACTCATGAGGACATGCCAATACTTGGTACCAAACTGGTCGAGCATCAATTGCCGTTAAAGCAAGAACGCAAGTCAGTCAAGCAAAATTTGAGAAAGCTAGACCCTCGTCTAGGGTTTAGGGCTTAGAGTTTAGGGTTAGGGTTAGAGTTTAGGGTTTAAGGTTAGGGTTTAGGGTTTAGGGTCTAGGTTTAGAGTTTAGGTTTAGGGTTTAGGGTTTAGACCTTCAAATGATTACAACCAATTTGAGGAGTAGCACATATTTCTCATTCTTCCGCTCATCCTCCTCATTTTGCTGAATTAAAAGTAATCCAAATCACTGTAAATAAATAACTTTGTCTAGTTCCCCGAAAGACAATAACCAGTTCTGGGAGCAGCTTATATTTCTCAGATTTGCACTCAACCTCCTTTTGTCTCGGGCCGTCCACCAAACGCCAAAATTGCATAGTGCTATTCATAAAAAAATGCCACTAGATCCATATGCTTCAAATATCTTCCTATTAAAGTCGGTTGTCTCATCACAGCTCCCTTCTAAAATTATTGGCATGACCTCGGCAGGAAGGTCAGAAAGAAATCTATAGTGGTGACAGCTGTTGGCGACCTCCACCGGTGGTTCGTATCACCGGAATCTCACTTGTTATTACATCTATAATGAATTATTTAAATGATTGAAATCACAAGTTTGTATGAAAATGAATGTGATTAATCTCATTCATATGATCCCTTTTAGTTAATCTAATATGTTTCATTAGTTATAATGTCTATAACGAATTATTTAAATTAAAAAAAACTCTTGTTTATATGGATACAAATGCGACCAATGCATTTGTTTGATTCTTTATATCAAATCCAATGAGTTGAACTTGTAGTTACATCTCTAATGAAGGATCTAAAAGATTGAAATCACAAGTTCGTATCAACAGAAGAGAGATTTAATTGATTCATTTGATCACACATATTTAATTAAATGTGGTTAACTTGTTGTTACAATGACATTGAATGATTTAGTGAAAAAAACACACGTTTGTATGAAAATGAATGCGATTTAACTCATTCATATGATCCCTTTTGGTTAGTCTAATATGTTTCACTTGTTATAATGTCTATAATGAATTATTTAAATGATTAAAATCACTATTTTATATGTATACAAATAGGACCAATGCATTTGTTTGATTCTTTGTATCTAATCCAAAGAGTTTAACTTCTTGTTACATCTATAGTGAACAATTTAAGGGATATGAATAACAAGTTTCTATCAACACGAGTGAGATCTAAGTGATTTTCTTGATCACACATATTTAATTGAATGTGCTTAACATGTTGTTGTATCCATATTGAATTAATTAGTGGATTGAAATAACAAGTTTAAAAGAAAATGAATGAGATTCAAGTGATTCATTGCTCACTTATATTTAATCTAATGTGTCTTACTAGTTATTACATCTATGACGAATGATTTAAATGATTGAAATCACCAGTTTATATGAAAATGAATGTGATTCATCTCATTCATACGATCCATTTAAGTTAATCTTATACGTTTCACTTGTTATAATGCCTATAATGAATGATTTAAATGATCAAAATCTCTAGTTTATATGGATACAAATGGGACCAATGCATTTGTTTGCTCCCTTATATCAAATCCAATGAGTTGAACTTCTAGTTACATCTCTAACGAAGGATCTAAGAGATTGAAATCAAAAGTTCTTATCAATACCAGAGAGATTTAATTGATTCATTTGATCACACATATTTAATTAAATGTGGTTAACTTGTTGTTACATTCACTTTGAATGATTTAGTGGATTGAAATCACACGTTTGCATGAAAATGAATGAGATTCAACTCATTCATATGATCCCTTTTGGTTAATTTAATATGTTTCACTTGTTATAATGTCTTTAATGAAATATTTAAATGATTAAAATCACAAATTTATATCTATACAAATGGGACCATTGCATTTGTTTGATCCCTTGTATCTAGAACAATGTGTCTAACTTCTTGTTACATCTATAGTGAACGATTTAAGGGATTGAAATCACAACTTCCTATCAGTACAAGTGGGATTTAAGTGATTCTTTTGGTCACACATATTTAATTGAATGTGTTTAACTTGTTGTTACATCCATATTGAATGATTTAGTGGATTGAAATCACAAGTTTAAAAGAAAATGAAAGAGATTCAAGTGATTTATTGCTCACTTATATTTAATTTAATGTGTCTCACTTGTTATTACATCTATAATGAATGATTTAAATGATTAAAATCACAAGTTTGTATAAAAATGAATGTCATCCATCTCATTCATATGATCCCTTTTAGTTAATCTAATATGTTTTACAAGTTATAATATCTATAATGAATAATTTAAATGATCAAAATCTCTTGTTTATATGGATACAAATGGGACCAATGCATTTGTTTGATCCCTTATGTCAAATCCAATGAGTTGAACTTGTAGTTACATCTCTAACAAAGTATCTAAGAGATTGAAATCATAAGTTCATATCAATACGAGAGGGATTTAACTGATTCATTTGATCACACATATTTATTTGAATGTGGTTAACTTTTTGTTACATTCACATTGAATGGTTTAGTGGATTGAAATCACACATTTGTATGAAAATGCATGAGATTCAACTCATTCATATGATCCCTTTTGGTTAATTTAATGTGTTTCACTTGTTATAATGTTCATAATGAATTATTTAAATAATTAAAATCACTAGTTTTTATGTATAAAAATGAGACCAATGCATTTGTTTGATCCCTTGTATCTAATTCAATGAGTTTAACTTATTGTTACATCTTTAGTGAACGATTTAAGGGATTGAAATCACAAGTTCCTATCAATACAAGTGGGATTTTAGTGATTATCTTGATCACACATATTTAATTGAATGTTCTTAACTTGTTGTTTCATTCATATTAAATGATTTAGTGGATTGAAATCACAAGTTTAAAAGAAAATGAATGAGATTCAAGCGATTCATTGCTCACTTATATTTAATCTAATGTGTCTCACTTGTTATTACATCTATAACGAATGATTTAAATGATTGAAATCACAAGTTTGTAGGAAAGTGAAAGTGATTCGTCCCATTCAAATGATCTCTTTTAGTTAATCTAATATTTTTCACTTGTTATAATGTCTATAATGAATCATTTAAATGATGAAAATTTATAGTTTATCCGGATACAAATGGGACCAATGCATTTGTTTGATTTTTTATTTCAAATCCAATGAGTTGAACTTGTTGTTACATCTCTAACGAAGGATCTAAGAGATTGAGATCACAAGTTCTTATAATAGGAGAGTGATTTAATTGAATAATTTGATATCACATATTTAATTGAATGTGGTTAACTTGTTGTTACATTCACATTGAATGATTTAGTGGATTGAAATCACACGTTTGTATGAAAATGAAAGAGATTCAACTCATTCATATGATCTATTTTGGTTAATCTAATATGTTTCACATGTTATAATGTCTATAATGAATTATTTAAATGACTAATATCACTAGTTTATATGTATACAAATGGGACCATTATATTTGTTTGATCCCTTGTATCTAATCCAACGAGTCTAACTTCTTGTTACATCTATAGTGAAGGATTTAAGGGATTGAAATCACAAGTTCCTATCAGTATAAGTGGGATTTAAGTGATTCTCTTGGTCACATATATAGTGAGCGATTTAAGGGATTCAAATCACAAGTTCCAATCAATACGAGTGGGATTTAATTGTTCTCTTGATCACACATATTCAATTGAATGTTCTTAACTTGTTGTTACATCCATATTGAATGATTTAGTGGATTGAAATCACAAGTTTAAAAGAAAATGAATGAGATTCAAGTGATTCATTGCTCACTTATATTTAGTCTAATGTGTCCTACTAGTTATTACATCTATAACGAATGGTTTAAATGATTGAGATCACAAGTTTATATGAAAATGAATGTGATTCGTCTCATTTATACGATCCCTTTTAGTTAATCTTATACGTTTCACTTGTTATAATGTCTATAATGAATGATTTAAATGATCAAAATCTCTTGTTTATATGGATACAAATGGGACTAATGCATTTGTTTGATCCCTTATGCCAAATCCAATGAGTTGTACTTGTAGTTACATCTCTAACAAAATATCTAAGAGATTGAAATCATAAGTTCATATCAATACCAGAGAGATTTAGTTGATTCATTTGATCACACATATTTAATTGAATGTGGTTAACTTGTTGTTACATTCACATTGAATGATTTAGTGGATTGAAATCACACGTTTGCATAAAAATGAATGAGATTCAACTCATTCATATGATCCCTTTTGTTTAATCTAATATGTTTCACTTGTTGTAATGTCTTTAATGAAATATTTATATGATTAAAATCACTAGTTTATATGTATACAAATGACACCATTGCATTTGTTTGATCCCTTGTATCTAATCCAATGACTTTAACCTTTTGTTACATCTATAGTGAACGATTTAAGGGACTGAAATCACAAGTTGCTATCAGTACAAGTGAGATTTAAGTGATTCTTTTGGTCACACATATTTAATTGAATGTGCTTAACTTGTTGTTACATCCACATTGAATGATTTAGGGGATTGAAATCACAAGTTTAAAAGAAAATGAAAGAGATTCAAGTAATTCATTGCTCACTTATATTTAATTAATGTGTCTCACTTGTTATTTTATCTATAATGAATGATTTAAATGAATGAAATCACAAGTTTGTATGAAAATGAATGTGATTCATCTCATTCAAATGATCCCTTTTAGTTAATCTAATATGTTTCACTAGTTATAATGTTTATAATGAATGATTTAAATGATCAAAATCTCTTGTTTATATGGATACAAATGTGACCAATTCATTTGTTTGATCCCTTATGTCAAATCCAATGAGTTGAACTTGTGGTTACATCTCAAACAAAGGATCTAAGAGATTGAAATCACAAGTTCGTATCAATACGAGAGGGATTTAATTGATTCATTTGATCACATATATTTATTTGAATGTGGTTAATTTGTTGTTACATTCACATTGAATGATTTAGTGGATTGAAATCACACGTTTGTATGAAAATGAAAGAGATTCAACTCATTCACATGATCCTTTTTGGTTAATCTAATATGTTTCACTTGTTATAATGTCTATAATGAATTATTTAAATGATTAATATCACTAGTTTATATGTATACAAATGGGACCATTGCATTTGTTTGATCCCTTGTATCTAATCCAATGAGTCTAACTTTTTGTTACATCTATAGTGAAGGATTTAAGGGATTGAAATCACATGTTTCTATCATTAGAAGTGGGATTTAAGTGATTCTCTTGGTCAAAGATATTTAATTGGATGTGCTTAACTTGTTGTTAAATCCATATTGAATGATTTAGTGGATTGAAATCACAAGTTTAAAAGAAAATGAAAGAGATTCAAGTGATTCATTGCTCACTTATATTTAATCTAATGTGTCTCACTTGTTATTACATCTATAATGAATGATTTAAATTACTGAAATCATAAGTTTGTATGAAAATGAACGTGATTCATCTCATTCATATGAATCCTTTTAGTTAATCTAATTTGTTTCACTAGTTATAAGAGATTGAAATCGTAAGTTCGTATCAATACGAGAGAGATTTAGCTGATTTATTTGATCCCACAAATTTAATTGAATGTGGTGAACTTTTTGTTACATTCACATTAAATGATTTAGTGGATTGAAATCACAGGTTTGTATGAAAATGATCGAGATTCAACTCATTCATATGATCCCTTTTGGTTAATCTAATATGTTTTAGTTGTTATAATGTCTATAATGAATTATTTAAATGATCAAAATCACTAGTTTATATGTATACAAATGGGACGAATGCGTTTCATTGATCCCTTGTCTCTAATCCAAAGAGTTTAACTTCTTGTTACATCTATAGTGAACGGTTTAAGACAGTAAAATCACAAGTTTCTATCAATACAAGTGGGATTTTAGTGATTATCTTGATCACACATATTTCATTGAACGTTCTTAACTTGTTGTTTCATCCCTATTGAATGATTTAGTTGATTGAAATCACAAGTTTAAAAGAAAATGAATGAGATTCAAGTGATTCATTGCTCACTTATATTTAATCTAATGTGTCTCACTCATTATTACACCAATAATGAATTATTTAAATGATTGAAATCACAAGTTTGTATGAAAATGAATGTGATTCATCTCATTCATATGATTCCTTTTAGTTAATGTAATATGTTTCACTTGTTATAATGTCTATAATGAATTATTTAAATGATTAAAATCACTATTTTATATGGATACAAATGAGACCAATGCATTTTCTTGATCCCTTATGTCAAATCCAACGGTATGAACTTGTAGTTACATCTCTTACGAAGGATCTAAGAGATTGAAATCACAAGTTCGTATCAATTCGAGAGAGATTTAATTGATTCATTTGATCACACACATTGAATAATTTAGTGGATTGAAATCACACGTTTGTATGAAAATGAATGAGATTCAACTCATTCATATGATCTCTTTTGGTTAATCTAATATGTTTTACTTATTATAATGTCCATAATGAATTTGTCAATTAATTAAAATCACTAGTTTTTATGTATGCAATAGGGATAAATGCATTTGTTTGATCCCTTGTATCTAATCCAATGAGTTTAACTTCTTGATACATTTATAGCGAACAATCTAAGAGATTGAAATCACAAGTTCATATCAATACGAGAGAGATTTAATTGATTCATTTGATCACACATATTTAATTAAAGTGGTTAACTTGTTGTTACATTCACATTGAATGATTTAGTGGATTGAAATCACACGTATGTATGAAAATGAATGAGATTCAACTCATTCATATGATCCCTTCTGGTTAATCTAATATGTTTCACTTGTTATAATGTCTACAATAAATTATTTATATGATTAAAATCACTGGTTCATATGTATACAAATGGGATCATTGCATTTGTTCGATCCCTTGTATCTAATCCAACGAGTTGAACTTCTTGTTACAACAATAGCAAACAATTTAAGGGATTGATATCACAAGTTCCTATCAATACGAGTGGGATTTAAGTGATTCTCTTGATCACACATATTTAATTGAATGTGCTTAACTTGTTGTTACATCCTTATTGAATTGTTTAGTGGATTGAAATCACAAGTTTAAAAGAAAATGAATGAGATTCAAGAGATTCATTGCTCACTTATATTTAATCTAATGTGTCTCACTAGTTATTACATCTATAACAAATGATTTAAATGATTGAAATCACAAGTTTGAGTGAAAATGAATGTGATTCATCTCAGTCATATGATTCCTTTTAGTTATTCTAATATGTTTTACTTGTTATAATGTCTGTAACAAATGATTTAAATGATCAAAATCTCTAGTTTATATGGATACAAATGGGACCAATGCATTTGTTTGATCCCTTATATCAAATCAAATGAGTGCAACTTGTGGTTACATCTCTTAAGAAGGATCTAAGAGATTGAGATCACAAGTTCGTATCAATACGAAAGAGATTTAATTGATTCATTTGATCACACATATTTGATTGAATGTGGTAAAATTGTTGTTACGTTTACATTTAATGATTTAGTGGATTGAAATCACACGTTTGTATGAAAATGAATGAGATTTAAACCATTCATATGATCCCCTTTGGTTAATCTAATATGTTTCACTTGTTATAATGTCTATAATGAATGGAATAACTGATTAAAATCACTAGTTTTTATGTATACAAATGGGACCAATGCATTTGTTTGATCTGTTTTATCTAATCCAATGAGTTTAACTTCTTGTTACATATATAGTGAACGATTTAAGAGATTGAAATCACAAGTTCCTATCAATACAAGTGGGATTTAAGTGATTCTCTTGATCACACATGTTTAATCGAATGTGCTTAACTTGTTGTACATCCATATTCAATGATTTAGTGGATTGAAATCACACGTTTGTATGAAAAAGAATGAGATTCAACTCATTCATATGATCTCTTTTGGTTAATCTAATATGTTTCACTTGTTATAATGTCTATAATGAATTGTTTAAATGAGATTCAAGTGATTCATTTGCTCACTCATAAGTAATCTAATGTGTATCTCTTGTTATTACATCTATAAAGAATGATTTAAAAGATTAAAATCACAAGTTTATATGTATACAAATAGGACAAGTTTGTTAGAAAATAAATGTGATTCGTCTCATTCATATGATCCATTTTAGTTAATCTAATATGTTTCACTTGTTATAATGTCTATAATGAATGATTCGAATGATCAAAATCTCTCGTTTATATGGATACTAACGAGGCCAACGGATTTGTTTGATCCTTTATATCAAATCCAATGATTTAAACTTGTAGTTACATCTCTAACGAATGATCTAAGAGATTGAAATCACAAGTTCTTATCAATACGAGAGAGATTTAATTGATTCATTTGATCATACAGATTTAATTGAATGTCGTTAACTTGTGTTATATTCTCATTGAATGACTTAGTAGATTGAAATCACACGTTTGTATGAAAATGACTGAGATTCAACGCATTCATATGATCCCTTCTAGTTAATCTAATATGTTTCACTTGTTATAATGTCTTTAATGAATTATTTAAATGATTAAAATCACTAGTTTAAATGGATACAAATGAGACCATTGCAATTGTTTGATCCCTTGTATCTAATCAAATGAGTTTAACTTCTTGTTACATCTATAGTGAACGATTCAAGGGACTGAAATCACAAGTTTCTATCAAATATGAGTGGGATTGAAATCACAAGTTTCTATCAATACACATATTTAATTAAATGTTCTTAACTTGTTGCTACATCCATATTGAATGATTTAGTTTATTGAAAACACAAGTTTTAAAGAAAATTAATGAGATTCAAGTGGTTAATTGCTCACTTATATTTCATCTAATGCGCCTCACATGTTATTACATCAATAATGTATGATTAAATGATTGAAATCACAAGTTTGTATGAAAATGAATGTGATTCATCTCATTCAAATGATCCTTTTTAGTTAATCAAATATGTTTCACTTGTTATGATTTCTATAATAAATGATTTAAATGATCAAAATCTCTAGTTTATATGGATACAAATGAGACCAATGTATTTGTTTGATCCCTTATATCAAATCCAATGAGTTGAACTTGAAGTTGCATCTCTAACGAATGATCTAAGAGATTGAGATCACAAGTTCGTATCAATAGGAGAGAGATTTAATTGATTCATTTGGACACACCTATTTAATTGAATGGGTTAACTTGTTGTTAAGTTCACATAGAATGATTTAGTGGATTAAAATCACATGTTTGTATGAAAATGAATAAGATTCAATTCATTCATATGATCCCTTTTGGTTAATCTAATATGTTTCACTTGTTATAATGTCTATAATGAATTATTTAACTGATTAAAATCACTAGTTTATATGTATACAAATGGGACCAATGCATTTGTTTGATCCCTTGTATCTAATCCAATGAGTTTAACTTCTTGTTACATCTATAGTGAACGATTTAAGGGAATGAAATCACAAGTTCATATCAATACGTGCGGGATTTGAGTGATTATATTTATCACACTTCTTTAATTGAGTGAACTTGTATTTACATCTCTAACAAAGGATCTAAGAGATAGAAATCACAAGTTTGTATCAATACGAGACGAATTTAATTGATTCATTTGATCACACATATTTAATTGAATGTGGTTAACTTGTCGCGACATTCACATTGAATGATTTAGTAGATTGAAATGACATTAAGAGATTGAGATCACAAATTCGTATCAATAAGAGAGAGATTTAATTGATTCATCTGATCACACATATTTAATTGAATGTGGTTAACTTGTTGTTACATTCATATTGAATGATTTAGTGGATTGAAATGACACGTTTGTATGAATATGAATGAGATTCAACTCATTCATATGATCCCTTTTGGTTAATCTAATATGTTTCACTTGTTATAATGTCTATATTGAATTATTTAAATGATTAAAATAACTAGTTTTTATCTATACAAATGAGACCAATGCATTTGTTTGATCCCTTGTATCTAATCCAATGAGTATAACTTCTTGTTACATCTAAAGTGAACGATTTAAAGGATTGAAATTACAAGTTTCTATCAATACGAGTGAGATTTAAGTGATTCTTTTGATCACACATATTTAATCGAAGAGCTTAACTTGTTGTTACATCTATATTCAATGATTTAGTTGATTGAAATCACAAGTTTAAAAGAAAATGAATGAGATTCAAGTGATTCATTGCTCACTTATATTTAATCTAATGTGTCTCACTTGTCTCACAAGTTTGTATGAAAATGAATGTGGTTCACCTCATTCCTAGGATGCATTTTAGTTAATCTAATATGTCTCACTTCTTTTAATGTCTATAATGAATGGTTTAAATGATCAAAATCTCTAGTTTATATGGAAATGAATGGGTCCAATGCATTTGCTTGATCCCTTATATCAAATCCAATGAGATGAACTTGCAGTTACATCTCTAATGAAGGATCTAACAGATTGAAATCACAAGTTCTTATCAATACGAGAGAAATTTAATTGATTCATTTGATCACACATATTTAATTGAATGCGGTTAACTTGTTGTTACATTTACATTGAATGATTTAGTGGACTGAAATCACACGTCTGTATGCAAATGAATGAGATTCAACTCATTCATATGACCCCTTTTGGTTAATCAAATAAGTTTCACTTGTTATAATGTCAATAATAAATTATTTAAATGATTAAAATCACTATTTTTTATGTATATTAATGAGACCAATGCATTTGTTTGATCCCTTGTATCTAATCCAATGAGTTTAACTTCCTGTTACATCTATAGTGAACGATTTAAGGGATTGAAATCACAAGTTCCTATCAATACGAGTGAGATTTAAGTGATTCTCTTGATCACACATATTTAATTGAATGTTCTTAACTTGTTGTTACATCCATATTGAAAGATTTAGTGAATTGAAATCACAAGTTTAAAAGAAAATGAATGAGATTCAAGTGATTCATTGCTCACTTACATTTCATCTAATGTGCATCACTTGTTATTACATCAATAATGTATGATTTAAATGATTAAAATCACCAGTTTGTATGAAAATGAATGTGACTCATCCCATTCATATGATCACTTTTAGTTAATCAAATATGTTTCGATTGTTATAATGTCTATAATAAATGATTTAAATGATCAAATTCTCTAATTTATATAGATACAAATGGGACCAATGCATTTGTTCGATCCCTTATATCAAATCCAATGAGTTGAACTTGAAGTTACATCTCTAACAAATGATGTAAGAGATTGAGATCACACGTTTGTATCAATACGAGAAAGATTTAATTGATTCATTTGATCTCACATATTTAATTGAATGTGGTTAACTTTTTGTTACATTCACGTTGAATGATTTAGTGGATTGAAATGACACGTTTGTATGAAAATGAATGATATTCAACTCATTCATATGAACCCTTTTGGTTAATCTAATATGTTTCACTGGTTATAATGTCTATATTGAATTGTTTAAATGATTAAAATAACTAGTTTTTATCAATAAAAATGAGTCCAATGCATTTGTTTGTTCCATTGTTTCTAATGCAATGAATTTAACTTCTTGTTACATTTATAGTGAACGATTTAAGGGATTGAAATCGCAAAATTCCTATCAATACGAGTGGAATTTAAGTGATTCTCTTGATCACACATCTTTAATTGAATGTTATTGACTTGTTATTACATCCATATTTAATGATTTAGTAGATTGAAATCACAAGTTTCAAAGACCATGAATGAGATTCAAATGATTCACTGCTCACTTCTATTTAATCTAATGTGTCTCACTTGTTATTACATCTATAATGAATGATTTAAATGATTGAAATCACAAGTTTGTTTGAAAATTATTGTGATTCATCTCATTCATATGATCCCTTTTCGTTAATCTAACATGTTTCACTTGTTATAATGTCTATAATGAATGATTTAAATGATCAAAATCTCTAGTTTATATGTATACAAAGGGGATCAATGCATTTGTTTGATCCCTTATATCAAACCCAATGAGCTGAACTTGTAGTTACATCGCCAACGAGGATCTAAGAGATTTAAATCGCAAGTTAGTGTCAATACAAAAGAGATTTAATTGATTCATTTGATCACACATATTTAATTGAATGTGGTTAACTTGTTGTTACAGTCTCATTGAATGATTTAGTGGATTGAAATGACACGTTTGTATGAAAATGAATAAGATTCAACTCATTCATATGATGCCTTTTGGTTAATCAAATATGTTTCACTTGTAATAATGTCTATATTGAATTGTTTAAATAATTAAAATAACCAGTTTTTATGTTTACAAATGACCCTAATGCATTTGTTTGATCCCTTGTATCTAATCCAATGAGTTTAACTTCTTATTACATCTATAGTGAACGATTTAAGGGATTGAAATCACAAGTTCCTGTTTACACGAGTGGGATTTAAGTGATTCTCTTGACCACACATATTTAATTGAATCTTTTTAACTTGTTGTTACATCCATATTGAATGATTTAGTTGACTGAAATTGCAAGTTTAAATGAAAATGAATGAGATTCAAGTGATTCATTGCTCACTTATATTTAATCTAATGTGTCTCACTTGTTATTACATCTATAATGAATGATTTGAATGAGTGAAATCACAAGTTTGTATGAAAATGAATGTGATTCGTCTCATTCATATAATCCCTTTTAGTTCATCTAGTATGTTTCACTTGAAAATCTTTAGTTTATATGGATACAATGAGCTAAACTTGTAGTTACATCTCTAACGAAGGATCTAAGAGATTGAAATCACAAGTGTGTATCAATACGAGAGAGATTTAATTGATTCATTTGGTCACACATATTAAATCGAATGTGGTTAACTTGTTGTCACAATGACATTGAATGATTTAGTGGAAAAATCACACATTTGTATGAAAATGAATGAGATTTAACTCATTCATATGATCCCTTTTGGTTAGTCTAATATGTTTCACTCGTTATCATTTCTATAATGAATTATTTAAATGATTAAAATCACTATTTTTTATGTATGCAAATAAGACCAATGCATTTGTTTGATTTATTGTATCTTGTCCAATGAGTTTAACTTCTTGTTACATTTATCGTGACCGATTTAGGGGATTGAAATCACAAGTTTCTATCAATACGAGTGAGATTTAAGTGATTCTCTTGATCACACATATTTAATTGAATGTTGTTAACTTGTTGTTACATCAATATTCAATGATTTAGTGGATTGAAATTACAAGTTTAAAAGAAAATGAATGAGATTCAAGTGATTCATTGCTCACTTTATTTAATCTAATGCGTCTTACTAGTTATTACATCTATAACGAATGATTTAAATGATTCAAATCAGAAGTTTGTATGAAAATGAATGTGATTCGTCTCATTCATATGATCCCTTTTAGTTAATTTAATATGTTTCACTTGTTATAATGTCTATAATGAATGATTTAAATGATCAAAATCACGAGTTTATATGAATACAAATGATACCAATGCATTTGTTTGATCTCTTATATCAAATCCAATGAGTTGAACTTATAGTTACATCCCTAACGAAGGATCTAAGAGATTGAAATCAAAGTTCTTATCAATACAAGAGAGATTTAATTGATTCATTTGATCACACAAATTTAATTGAATGTGGTTTACTCGTTGCAACATTCACATTAAATGATTTAGTGGATTGAAATTACACGTTTGTATGAAAATGAATGAGATTCAACTCATTCATACGATCCCATTTGGTTAATCTAATATGTTTCACTGGTTATAATGTCTTTAATGAAATATTTAAATGATTAAGATTACTAGTTTATATGTATACAAATGGGACCATTGCATTTGTTTGATCCCTTGTATCTATTCCAATGAGTTTAACTTCTTGTTACATCTATAGTGAACGATTTAAGACATTGAAATCACATGTTCCTATCAAAACGAGTGGGATTTAAGTGATCCTCTTGATCACACATATTTAATTGAATGTGCTTAACTTGTTGTTACATCCATATTGAATGATTTAGTTGATTGAAGCCACAAGTTAAAAAAAAAAAAATTAAGTAATTCATTACTCACTTGTATTTAATCTAATATGTCTCACTTGTTGTTACATCTATAATGAATAATTTAATTGATTGAAATTACAAGTTTGTATGAAAATGAATGTGATTTGTCTTATTCATATGATACCTTTTAGTTAATCTAATTTATTTCACTTGTTATAATGTCTATAATGAATGATCTAAATGATCAAATCTTTAGTTTATATGGATACAAATGGGACCAGCGCATTTGTTTGATCCCTCGTATCAACTCCAATGAGTTGAACTTGTAGTTACATCTCTAATGAAGGATCTAAGAGATTGAAATCACAACTTCGTGTCAATACGAGAGAGATTTAAATGATTCATTTGACATATTTAATGGAATGTGGTTAACTTGTTGTTACATTCACATTGACAATGAATGAGATTCAACTCATTCATATGATCCCTTTTGGTTAATCTAATATGTTTCACTTGTTATAATGTATATAATGAATTATTTATACGATTAAAATCACTAGTTCATATGTATACAAATGGGTGCATTGCTTTTGTTTGATCCCCTGTATCTAATACAACGAGTTGAACTTCTTGTTACATCAATAGTGAACAATTTAAGGGATTGATATCACAAGTTACTATCAATACGATTGGGATTTAAGTGATTCTCTTGATCACACATATTTAATTGAATGTGCTTAACTTGTTGTTCGTGCATATTGAATGATTTAGTAGATTGAAATCACAAGTTAATAATTGTATGAAAGTGAATGAGATTTAACTCATTCATATGGTCCCTTTTGGTTAATCTAATATGTTTCACTTGTTATAACGTCTATAATGAATTATTTAAATGAGATTCAAGTGTATCATTTGCTCACTGAAATCTAATCTAATGTGTATCTCTTGTTATTACATCTATAATGAATGATTTAAACGATTAAAATCACATGTTTATTTGTATACAAATTGGATCTATGCATTAGTTTGATCCCTTTTAGCTAATCTCAAGTTTGTACTCTAAACCCTAAAGCCTAAACCCTAGACCCTAACCCTAAACCCTAAACCCTAAAACCCCTAAACCCTGAACCCTATCCCTAAACCCTCAAGCCTAATCCCTAAACTCGAAACTCTAAACCTTAAACCCTAAACCTTAAACACTAAACCTAAAACCCTTAACCCAAAACCCTGAATCCTAAACCCTAAACCCTAAACCTTAAACCCTAAAATCTCTAATTTAAAAGGATACAAATGGGACCAATGCATTTGTTTGATCCCTTATATCTAATCCAATGAGTTGAACTTGTAGTTACTTCTCGAACGAATGATCTAAGAGATTGAAATCACAAGTTCGTATCAATAGGAGGGAGATTTAATTGATTCATTTCATCACACATATTTAATTGAATGTGGTTAACTTGTTATATTTACATCAAATGATTTAGTTGATTGAAATCACAAGTTTGTATCAAAATAAATGAGATTCATTTAAGTGAGACTACGAGGGATCATATGAATGAGTTCAATCTCATTCATTTTCATACAAACTTGTGATTTCAATCCACTAAGTCATTCAATGTGAATGTAACAACAAGTTAACCCCATTCAATTAAATATGTGTCATCAAATGAATCAATTAAATATTTTTCGTATTGATACGAACTTGTGATTTCAATGTCTTACATCGTTTGTTAGAGATGTAACTACAAGCACAACTCATCTGATTAGATACAAGGGATCAAAAAAATACATTGGTCCCATTTGTATCCACATAGACTAGTGATTTTAATCATTTAAATAATTCATTATAGACATTATAACAAGTTAACATTAGATTAACTACAAGGGATGATAAGAATGAGTTGAATCTCATTCATTTTCATTCAAACTTGTGATTTCAATCCACTAAATCATTCATTGTGAATGTAACATCAAGTTAATCACATTCAATTAAATATGTGTGATCAAATGAATCATTTAAATCTCCCTCGTAATGATACGAACTTGTTATTTCAATCTATTAGATCGTTCGTTAGAGATGTGACTACAAGTTCAACTCATTGGATTAGATATAAGGGATCAAACAATGCATTGGTTCCATTTGTATCCATATAAATTTGAGATTTTGATCATTTAAATCATTCATTATAGACATTATAACAAGTGAAACATATTAGATTAACTAAAAGAGATCATATAAATGAGATGAATCACATTCATTTTCATACAAACTTGTGATTTCAATCATTTAAATCATTCGTTATAGATGTAATAACAAGTGAGACACATTAGATTAAATATAAGTGAGCAATGAATCACTTGAATGTGAACCATTTTCTTTTAAACTTGCGATTTCAATCAACTAAATCATTGAATATGGATGTAACAACAAGTTAAACACATTCAATTAAATATGTGTTATCAAGAGAATCACTTAAATCCCACTCGTATTGATTGGAACTTGTGATTTCAATCCCTTAAATCGTTAACTATAGATGTAACAAGAAGTTTAACTCATTGGATTAGATACAATGGATCAAACAAATGCGTTGGTATCATTTGTATACATATAAACTACTGATTTTAATCATTTAAATCATTTATTATAGAAATTATAACAGGTGAAACATATTTGATTAACGAAAAGGGATAATATGAATGAGTTGAATCTCATGCATTTTCATACAAATGTGTCATTTCAATCCACTAAATTATTCAATGTGAATATAATAACAAGTTAAGGGATCAATTAAATATACTCTCGTATTGATACGAACTTGTGATTTCAATCTCTTAGATCCTTCGTTAGAAATGTAACAACAAGTTCAACTCACTGGATTTGATATAAGGGATCAAAGAAATGCATTGGTCTCATTTGAATCCAAATAAACTAGAGATTTGGATCATTTAAATCATTCATTATAGACATTATAACTAGAGAAACATAATAGATTAACTAAAAGAGATCATAAGAATGAGATGAATCACATTCGTTTTCATACAAACTTGTGATTTCAATCATTTAAATCATTCATTTTAGATGTAATAACAAGTTAACCACATTCAATTAAATATGTGCAATCAAATGAATCAATTAAATCTCTCTCGTATTGATAAGAACTTATGATTTCAATCTCTTGGATCCTTCATTAGAGATGTAACTACAAGTTCAACTAATTGGATTTGATATAAGGGATCAAACAAATGCATTGGTCCCATTTGTATCCATATAAACTAGAGATTTTGATCAATTAAATCATTCATTGTAGACATTATAACAAGTGAAACATATTAGATTAACTAAAAGGGATCATATGAAAGGGACGAATCACACTCATTTACATACAAACTTGTGATTTCAATCATTTAAATCATTCGTTATGGATGTAATAACAAGTGAGACACATTAGATTAAATATAAGTGAGCAATGAATCACTTGAATCTCAATCATTTTCTTTTAAACTCGTGATTTCAATCAACTAAATCATTGAATATGGATGTAATAACATGTTAAACACATTCAATTAAATATGTGTAATCAAGAGAATCACTTAAATCCCACTGGTATTGATACAAACTTGTTATTTCAATCTTTTACATCGTTCGTTAGATATTTAACTACAAGTTCAACTTGTTGGATTAGATACAAGGGATAAAACAAATGCATTGGTCTCATTTGTATCCATATAAACTAGTGATTTTAATCATTTAAATCATTCATTATATACATTATGACAAGTTAATATTAGATTAACTATAAGGGACGATAAGAATGAGTTGAATCTCATTCATTTTCATTCAAACTGTTGATTTCAATCCACTAAATCATTCAATGTGAATGTAACAACAAGTTAATCACATTCAATTAAATATGTGTGATCAAATGAATCAATTAAATCTCTCTCGTATTGAAACTTGTTATTTCAATCTCTTAGATAGTTCGTTAGAGATGTAACTACATGTTCAAATCATTGGATTAGATATAATGGATCAAACAAATGCATTGGTCCCATTTGTATCCATATACACTAGAGATTTTGATCATTTAAATCATTCATTATAGACATTATAACAAGTGAAACATATTAGATTAACTAAAAGGGATCATGTGAATGAGATGAATCACATTCATTTTCATACAAACTTGTGATTTTAATCAATTAAATCATTCATTATAGATGTAATAACAAGTGAGACACATTAGATTAAATATAAGTGAGCAATGAATCACTTGAATCTTATTCATTTTCTTTTAAACTTGTGATTTCAATCTACTAAATTATTCAATATGGATGTAACAACAAGTTAAGTACATTCAATTAAATATGTGAGATCAAGAGAATCACTAAAATCCCACTCGTATTGATAGTAACTTGTGATTTCAATCCCTTAAATCGTTCACTATAGATGTAACAAGAAGTTAAATTCATTGGATTAGATACAAGGGATCAAACAAATGCATTGGTCCTATTTGTATACATACAAACTAGTTATTTTAATCATTTAAATAATTCATTATAGAGATTATAACTAGTGAAACCTATTAGATTAACCAAAAGGGATCATATGAATGAGTTGAATATCATTCATTTTCATACAAACGTGTGATTTCAATCCACCAAATCATTCAATGTAAATGTAACAAGTTAACCACAATCAATTAAATATGTGTGATCAAATGAATCAATTAGATGTCTCTCGTATTGATACGAACATGTTATTTCAATCTCTTAGTTTGTTAGAGATGCAACTACAAGTGCATTCGATTAAATATTTGTGATCAAGAGAATCACTTAAGTCCCACTCGTATTGATATGAACTTGTGATTTCAATCCTTTAAATTGTTCACTATAGAAGTAACAAGAAGTTAAACTCATTGGATTAGATACAAGGGATCAAACAAGAAGTTAAATTCATTATTCATTTAAATAAATCATTATAGACATTATAACAAGTGAAACATATTAGATTGAGCAAAAGAGATCGTATGAATGAGTTGAATGTACTTAACTTGTTGTTACATCCATATTAAATGATTTGGGGGATTGAAATCACAAGTTTAAAAGAAAATGAATGAGATTCAAGTGATTCGTTGCTCACTTATATTTAATCTAATGTAACTCACTTGTCGTTACATCTATAATGAATGATTTAAATGATTGAAATCACAAGTTTATATGAAAATGAATGTGATCCATCCCATTCATATGATCCCTTTTAGTTAATCTAACATGTTTCACTTGTTGGAATGTCTATAACGAATGATTTAAATTATCAAAATCTCTAGTTTATATG
>JAANDH010000029.1:167806-203276 GCA_011799765.1 Nymphaea thermarum
TTTAGTTAATCTAACATGTTTCACTTGTTGGAATGTCTATAACGAATGATTTAAATTATCAAAATCTCTAGTTTATATGGGTAGAAATGGGAACAACGCATTTGTTTGATCCCTTATATCTAATCCAATGAGTTAAACTTGTAGTTACATCTCTAACGAATGATCTAAGAGATTGAAATCACAAGTTTGTATCAATACGGAAGGGATTTAATTGATTCGTTTGATCACACACATTCAATTGAATGTAGTTAACTTGTTGTTATATTCACATTCAAAGATTTAGTGGATTGAAATCACAAGTTTGTATGAAAATGAATGAGATTCAACTTATTCGTATGATCTCTTATAGTTAATCTAATATGTTTAACTAGTTATAATGTCTATAATAAAAGATTTAATGGATTAAGATCACTAGTTTATGTAGATAGAAACGAGGCCAATGCGTTCGTTTGATCCCTTGTAACTAATCCAATAAGTTGAACTTGTAGTTAGATCGCTACTGAACGATCTAAGAGATTGAAATCACAAGTTCGTATCAATACGAGAGAGATTTAATTGATTCATTTGATCACACATACTTTATTGAATGTGGTTAACCTGTTGTTACCTTCACATTGAATGATTTAGTGGATTGAAATCACAAGATTGTATGATAATCAATGAGATTCAACTCATTCATATGATCTCCTATAGTTAATCTAGCATTCACTTGTTATAATGAATGATTTAAACGATTAAAATCACTAGTTTATATTGATACAAATGGGACCAATGCATTTGTTTGAATCCTTGTATCTAATTCAATGAGTTTAACTTCTTGTTACATCTATAGTGAACGATTTAAGGGATTGAAATCACATGTTCTTATCAAAAGGAGTGGAATTTAAGTGATTCTCTTAATCACACATATCTAATTGAATGTACTTAACTTGTTGTTACATCCATATTAAATTATTTGAGGTATTGAAATCACAAGTTTAAAAGAAAATGAATGAGATTCAAGTGATTCGTTGTTCACTTATATTTAATCTAATGTAACTNTTCACTTGTTGGAATGTCTATAACGAATGATTTAAATTATCAAAATCTCTAGTTTATATGGGTAGAAATGGGAACAACGCATTTGTTTGATCCCTTATATCTAATCCAATGAGTTAAATTTGCAGTTACATCTCTAACGAATGATCTAAGAGATTGAAATCACAAGTTTGTATCAATACGAAGGGGATTTAATTGATTCATTTGATCACACATTTTCAATTGAATGTAGTTAACTTGTTGTTATATTCACAATCAATGATTTAGTGGATTGAAATCACAAGTTTGTATGAAAATGAATGAGATTCAACTTATTCATACAATCTCTTATTGTTAATCTAATATGTTTAACTTGTTATAATGTCTATAATAAATGATTTAAATGATTATGATCGCTAGTTCATGTAGATAGAAACAAGGCCAATGCGTTCGTTTGATCCCTTGTAACTAATCCAATGAGTTGAACTTGTAGTTACATCTTTAACGAACGATCTAAGAGAATGAAATCACTAGTTAGTGTCAATACGAGAGAGATTTAATTGATTCATTTGATCACACATACTTTAATGAATGTGGTTAACTTGTTGTCACATTCACATTGAATGATTTAGTGAATTGAAATCACAAGATTGTATGATAATCCATGAGAGGGTATTTGCAAGACTAATGGCCAATCTCATTTAGTCAAAGCCAATTTTTTTTAAAAAATAAAAATAATTCAAAATTATTTGAAATTCGCATGAAAATATCACGAAATTAAAAAAAAAATCAAATTTTGAGTTTTGGCTCCAAAATTCTCTATAAATACCCCCACAATCATCCCTTTTGGGAATGAGTAAGCCATTAGAGAAACTCTAATGCATTCTCACTTGAAAACTTATAGTTTTTCCCTTAGCTTTCTTCCTCCATGTCCCTCTTCCTCTTTCCTTTTCATTCTTTTTCTTCTTCTCCAACTTTAGGAGCAAGCTTCATCAAGTTACAACTCTTCAAAGGAGCACAAAGAGATCTTTTGGAGTCATCCTTTTCATTATCTTGTTGTTCTACTCAAGGGCATCTAGGATCATTCCAAGCAAGGTTGTTCATTTTTCCTAAAATCATTTTCATTAGAGGTATGTAATCAACATCTCATTTCATTTTTTTCTCTCTTTTCTTGAATGCAGCTTTGTTTTGGTTTCCTTGTTTTCTCTCTTTTTTACTTTCCATGGTCATATGAGATAGCTCTCAAATATCTATATTTTAGAGTCAAGAAATTATTCTTAAGTATACCGGGAGCATGAGAAGATGAGATAATATTTCATTTTATGATTGAATCATGTTCTTTTTTTTTTTAATATAGTCTTATTGTGGTTCTCTTATTTCCTATTTTTTTCATCTCCTCATGACCATATAAGATAGCTCTAAAATCTCATTTTCGGAGTCAAGAATCTATTCTTGAGTGTACCAGGAGCATGAGAAAATGAGATGATATTTCATTTTATGATTGCATCATGTTCTATCTCTTCTTGAAGATAGCCTTGTTTTGGTTCTCTTATTTTTTCTCTTTTTCATCTCTCCATGACCATATGCGATAACTCTCAAATATCTATTTTAGAGTCAAGAAGTTATGCTCGAGTATACCGAGAGCATGAAAAAATGAGATGATATTGCATTCTATGATTGAACAAGTTCTCTCTATTACTTGAATGTTGCTTTATTTTAGAGATATTGTTCATGCGGAGTTACTTAATTTTTCTATTCATATATGTGAATGCACCATGAGAATGAGAGTGTGTGGTTTGGGACTCCTTATTCTTATATTAATTTTTTAGGTTGGGGTTTGTCCAACTCGAGGAAAACCCTCACGAATATATACATGTTAATATGCATTTTCATGTCATTTTGCATTAGTTTTCTTTTTAATAATCCGATTAGGAACCCTAATGAGCACCTTAACATGTGGCTTGATTTTATTCCATACTCAATGGTAGAAGAAACATATTTCCTTGTAGCAAATAAAATAAATATGTTTTATGTTTATATATAAAAAAATATTTGAAATCATGCTTTCCAAAATATTTTAAAAAAAACCCTTTCTAATGTGGCTTTGAGACTTAACTTAGGCTCTTACATGAGTCCAAGGCTCCCCTCCGGCCTATGAAGTCGGATGTTTTAAGTTATTTTTAATTTCATGAAGACACATATGTACATACATGTTATATGAATATATGTGCATACAATGATTTCCTTCTTCTCTCTCTATGTTTTCATATTCTATTTTACAAATTTTTACATATACATGAATGCATATATACATGTGTTCTACTTTATCTCTCTAGAACATTTTATTTATCTCTTCAAATTAAGTGTCTTCTCCTACAAATTTATTTTATATATATATATATTCCTCTACTTATTTTCCTCTAAAATCTCTCTTTCTCTTCCAATCAATACCTTTTTTTATAAACTTTCATATACATGTATGTGTGATAATATATGCACGTATGTGTGCATTTCTCTCTCTCTCTCTCTCTCTCTTTCAAGAACTTCCTTTTCCTCTCTATTTAAGTTAATACTTCATTTTCAAAAAATTTCACATACATACATGTACATGTAAAATACATACAAAGATATGTATCTCTTCTTCTTTTAAAATTTATCAGTTAATGATCTTCAAAATCTCATTCTCTTTCTCCATATTTCTCTTATGATTAAGTCTCTATCTTTTCCATTCTTTTAAACATATTTTTTTTCCAAGATCATTTTCATTTATCTACTTCACCAAAACCAAAACTCGAGTAATGATTCAATATTGGATTCATGCTTGATGGTCTACAACCCGAATCTGTTTTTAAAAACTTTTCCTTCTTATATATGATAATTATGAAAACAAAAATTTTAGATGTATGTTATAAATGTTTTTAGATGAATGCTATGGTATGAATGTTGTGGTAGAATGAATTAATTTTTTTTTTAATCATATAAGATCAATGCATTCATGCATTCTCACTCACTTAATATCACTTTTGATCACAAACATCTCTTTAAATAATTTAAACAAGATGAGATGGAGCTCTAACTAGGTAATAACCAAATTAGAGCAAAATTCTCAAACCTACTTAACGTCTTAAGAGAACATTAAAATGACTTCAAATTGATTTTCTAAGCTTTCCAAATAATTAAAAATTTCTCAATTCTAGTTTTCCCCAAAATGTTTTACATTCTCAAGTAATTCTTCAACAACCTTTTCAAAAGTTTGAAACATCAAACTTTCAATATTTTTTCTCAAACACTACACCATATATTGAATAAAGAGATGTTTAAGTCAAAATGAAATGCATCAATAATAAACGTAGTCTTTGGATTGATTGCCCCTGATAAAGGCATCGGGAACGGTCGATCATCATACTGACAGACGAGTCCCATTCTCTCTCATTTTCAAAACAAATCTCGTTTTTCTAGAGCACTTCAAAAACAACCAAATTTTGGAGATGCGCACAGACACACACATACATACATATATTATATAACCATATAGTTCAAGCCATTATGAGCTAGCTATCAAACTAGAAGTACTACCTTTCCAAACTTCACCAAAAAGATAGTAAAACAACTAGATTGACCGTATTTAGAGCCCAAAATGGGATAACTGGGACATTCCACACATGGCTAAGTTTTGGTTGAACTTTAGGCACTTTCTACAAAAGAGGAACCCTAAGACGGAACTTTTAAGATCTTTTACCATTTTGCCATCGCCTAATATAGTGTTCCTACTTCATGCACATGGGTGAGCTAAGTCACAGTGGTACGCCATTTTAGTGGCGTACCACGTACCGCCGTACCGGTACGGCGTACCGGTATGCCGGTATGGCTGGGTACGTTTGGATCTGGATCCGGGTTGGATTCAGATCCAAACTACATTATAACTTAAAAAAAATTAGTTATTCTTTATTTTTTTTGTTTTTTGTTTTACTTTAACATAAGAAGTTTCATTAACAAAATGAAAAAATGATAATTTATTCATTATGAGTCTCTTTTTATTGATATTTTTGTTACAACTTGTGGTTTAATTATATAAAATAATTATTTTTTATATATAATAGTCGCCGTACCCGTACCATGATTTTAAAAAATACCATACCCGTACCCGTATCCCCGTACCCGAACCCATACCCGTACCCGTACCATTGTGACATAGTGGGTGAGACACTTCAAATGTAATTAGTGGACAATTTGGATTTAATTTGTTATTTTTATTTTCTTCTTCCAGTCCAGTCTTGATCCTTTTTTAATGCTTTCCATGTCTTTTAGGCTACCTTAAGTCACAATCTATTGACCTGAGTCCCAAATTCATAAATTATGAGTTCTACGTGTTTCAAGGCTATAATGTCCATTTTCTTTCTCATCTTGACCAGCATAAAAAAAAGATGGGTTTTGCACTACTTTGAATTTACCTTAAATCCAGATGCAATTTTGCCCCTTCTAAAATCACTTTGAGTCTTTGACTGATTGTTTTCCATTTTTAATTTTTTTAGAGGACCGTTTACTTTCTCTTGGCCTCAAAATTTTATCTAGTTTACTATTGTGCGTTATGCATCAATTGTTCTTCCAAAGTAAAGTGCAATAATACAACACTGATGCATCTTCGAGTTATACTACCAGTGTCAAGGAAACAGGGTCAGAGTTATTTTTGTCCACTGGTAGGAAGAACGTTCATCCGTAGGCTTCCCACAAAATTGTTTCAGTGAAAGGATTCTCCTTGTCAGTCTTCCTTCCACATCCAAACAGGTCATATGAAGTCCCTCCAATTTTCAAAAATACTCCCCTGCCTCTGGAAATTCCAGGGAGAATCTTGACCTGTCCACCATCTCTCTTTAATTGTGAGAGTGCCAACTGAAAACACATGCAGCATGGAAGCTCTCCCGCTCTCTTTAGCTAGACGTTCGTTGCTCTCAAGGATGGCCGCATCCATCTTTCCGTCTGCTCTCCCCATGTCCAGCAGTATTCCAACTTACTTCCTTACCGTGTTTTCTCCCTGAAAACTTGCGTTTCCCCCTTTAATTTTTTCTCCTCTAATTTACAGGATTTCGTTTGCCCCCATTCTTTTATGTGGCAAAAGCAGACTGCCCAATTCGTTTGAAGCTTTGGAGAGCCTATGCTTCCGGAAAGTCGGCTCAAATCAAAGTTCAGAAAAAGTAATTCTTCGATTGATGTGATTTCATCCCTATAAAGTATTTCCATTATGTAAGCGAGTTGCCCTCGAACATAGAAATGTTCACTTGGTGACATTACGGCGTTTCATGGCGTCCATATTGATATGTCTCAAATTCTTCCATGCTTGTGTATGGATTTGATTATTCCACTCATTATCATGGTGTTACTTTCCCTCCGTCCTTTACCTTTCGACATTACATGATGGTAACCACCATGGGCTGGCGGATGGTAAGGGATACGAGAAGGGTGTCTAATTGGACCTGAATCAAGTTCCCATCCTGCCATTGTGTTACCTGAGCTTCTCTTGGTGTTGTCGATGCTCACTGTCGTCATCGTGGTATGAGTCCTTAAGGCTTGCCACTCTATGTATATTGGGCGAAGGCCTTCAGTATGAAGTCAGGAGTTGCAATATTTGGGGTCTGTGAGTTTTCTACAAATTCCTTCATCTTTTTTGCTTTGTCTGTAATATATTTTTCAGAAAGAAGAGGCTGGATGAGATTTGTGTTGAAAGGTTTGAACAATATAGCCGGACACTGATACAATCATGGATTCTTCAAGGTAGACATTATCGAGTAAGCTTGTTTGAGCTCTTATCTGCAGTTGCCGTTGGAGAACTAGCAGAATGTATGCGTTTATGGTCCATGCTTCTTTTTAAGCGTGACGATGGCTGAATTGCCCAAACCATGCCTTCTCCAGTCGTTCCTTTCTTCCACATCAAGTGCATTATCATGCCGTCGTATGCTGTTCATTATAATCCTCTTCCCATTGAATGGTCGTAAAACCTGCTTGAAACCATTATATGGAAATATAATTGACGGGATACCTAGAGGTGCTGATCTTAGTGAACCTAGTTTCTGGTTCAGTCTAATCCAAACAGTTCTCTGTTTGTTCTTGCTTGACGTTCTGTAATTTATGGATATGAGACCTTCTAGTATACTAGTGTTTAGAAAATTCAGTTGTCCGATCTTGCAAAGGCTGTTAGCTGAACCTAGTGGACAAAGCAAAATATTAACAAGATCAGGTCGACCCATGATTTAAGGGATTTCTCTCTCTCTCTCTCTCTCTCGCTTAGGTTGTCCATCACTCGTTTACATGAATGAGCTTTCTTTTTTATTTATAGAAGTATCTTGTTGGAACTCACGGTAGATGAATAAACTAAAATCGTACCATGAGTTTAACTTTTTGGAGAGTCTAAAAGCAAAAGGCTGTAAGGTTGATTCTTGTGTTTATGTGTGCATACAGGCGTGTGTTATGCCAATATATGTTTAGTCATTTAATTGTTCTGTATAGGCGTAGACCACCTTACATTTGCTTTTCCATTTTCTCTGATTCTTTTACACATGATTCTTTTCTCCAGGCAAGGTATTAGTTGATGGTAAGGTAGTAAGCAAGGCTGGAACACCTATTTCTAATAAAGCAGTGGTAGAAATAATTGCAGAAATACCAAAATATGTGTGTAGGTGATGACTACCACTGCAGATTTCTGGTCTTTTGGAGAACCATCTATGATTTTTCTTCTAATGTGGATAAATGTCACTAAAGCATATTTTTGCTTTCTTGGTTTCTCTTTTCCTACAGAGCAGGATACAAGTTAGAGGCTGCCATTCAGCAGCTGAACGTGGATGCTAGTGGAAAGGTTGCTCTTGATTCGGGCCTATCAACTGGTGGTTTTACAGATTGTTTGCTTCAACATGGTGCATCCTTTGTTTATGGAGTGGATGTAGGCTATGGTCAGGTGAGTTTCTTCAGTGATTTTCTTGAAAACTGAAAATTGTGTCGAGGTTTTTTCTTACTAGACGTAATTTTGTTTTCTTCTTCGCTGTCTTTGGTACTGATTACTTCTAAGTTTTAAGTTGGGGACTGATATTTGCTATGAACAGATTAAGTGTGTCATGGTTATTGCTTAACATTTCTTCTCTTTGTCCCTAAGCAGAAGCCAGAAGCTTCAACAACCTTATCCATCTGATAGTTGTCATATTCTTTTACATATAGCACTCATCTTTTATAAATTTTTGTTTAATTATCAAGCAAAAGTTAAGTGCCACAGATGAAGCAAGATGTATCTCTGATTCTTTGTTTAGTTGCATTGCTGCATGTCCTACTCGATTATATGACATTAAACACTTGGAAATGTGGAAGCACCAAGTGTTTTTCCTGTTTAGATAAGAAGATGTGATGTATCATATGTTTGCTTCTATTTAGTTTTCAAAGTTATTACAAAATTGAAAATTGATGTTAGTTTAATTTTTCTCCAGGTGGCTGATAAAATTCGACGAGACAATCGCGTCTGTGTCATAGAACGGACAAACCTAAGATATCTACCTGGTCTGCCTCAAAGAGTGGATCTGGTCACGCTTGACCTTTCATTCATCTCTATACTTCTGGTATGCTTTGGTCATGTTATCCAAGTCTAAATGGAATTAAAATATGTACATTGTGCGTTTTTTTTTTTTTCAATTTCCCCTTCAGTTGTATTCAGCTGGCTGCTGGTGATTTTTCTGTGGTAGATCATATTGGTGCAGTTTCTTTAGCTTTTCTCCTCTTTTTCTTGCTTATGGACAACCAATGTCAAGTCGTGTGATGACATCTAGAATCATCCTCTGGATATGTGTTAGCCTGCGACTAACAGAGGAAGACAACTCACGCACTCTGCTCTCGTGAAAGCCCAGCCTCCACTAGAAATCTCTAATATTTCATTTGTAATTAGGTTTAACTCCCTAAGAAACTTATATACTCAGATTCTTTAGATTGGGGTGGGTTTATTATCACCTATTATCCACCCGATTTGTAACTCTACTGAAACAGATCCCTGACCCACAGGGTCCAGCCCTTAACGATACTCCGCCCTTACAAGACACCTTGTCCTCAAATTGTAAATTCTGGAAAACGAGATTGTATGTCTTCTGCTAACTCCCATGTTGCTGGCAGATCATCATAAGTGTTCCATTCGATGAGCCATTCAGTCTGTAGCTGCTTCCCTTGTCTCACCCTTCGAGTTCCCAACCTGCGGTAGGGATATAGGGCTGCTGGTTCAGTTAGTGCAGGAGCAGCTCTGGCCTCCATACTTGTGGGTGGATTGAAACAGGGTTTCAACTTTGAAACGTGAAGCACTGGGTGGATTAAACTCCCTGTAGGCAACCCAAGTTCATAGGCTACAGACCCTATCCTCCTTTTAACTTGGTATGGGCCAACAAACCTTGGTGCTAGCTTGCCACTGTCCTTCTGTACTGCTGAGCCCATGCCATGTTTAAGGCATCGAAGGAAGACCCAATCTCCTTGCTTGAGCTGCAAGTCTCGCTGTCTCCTGTTTACTGTATCACCATGTGGTTTTGGGCGGCAGCTATGCTGTTTGAGATCTTGGAGGACTGCATCCCTGCACCTCAACGGGACATCTACATCTTCCTCCCTTGTTGTCCCTGGTTGGTATCTCCTTATGTCAGGTGGGGGGCATCCATAGACAGCTTCGAAGGGCATGATCCCTATGGAAGAGTGCCAGCCCGTGTTATAAGCATATTCATCCCAGCTCAATTCATCTCCCCACAGCTTTAGACGCTGTCCTGTGAAGCATCTGAGGTAAATTTCGAGGCTTTTGTTCACTATCTCCGTATGCCCATCCGATTGCGGATGATAGGTTGTCGACATCTGCAGCTTGGAGCCTTGAAGTTGGAAGTCTTCCTTCCAAAATGAGCTCAGAAAGACTATCATCTGAGGCACGCCATGGAGTGTGCCCACGTAGTCATGGAAAGCTCTAGCCACTGTCTTCACAGAAAAGGGGTGGGCTAATGCTATGAAATGGGGATGTTTCGATAGGCGATCTACCACCACCAAAATGACTGACTTTCCCCTAGATTTGGGCAGCCCTTCCACGAAATCCATGAAAATATCCTCCCAGATGCGGTTCGGAATAGGAAGTGGTTGTAGTAATCCTGTGGGTTTCCTGGTTTCTTGGTTGTTTTGTTGGCAGACTTGGCACCTCCTAACATAATCTGTGATTGACCTCTTCATCCCAGGCTAATAGAAAGAGGATCCCATCCTCCTATATGTCCTTTCCACTCCCTCATGGCTTGCTGCCTTGGATTTATGGAAATGCTCTAGAAATGTCTCCCTCAGCTCCATTCCAGAGGTATAAACACCCTTCCGTGGTAGTACATGTAGGGTTCTCGCCACATATACCCATAGCATTTGGTCGGGCTGCTGCTTATGCATCTCCTTATGTCTTGTATAGAGGCTGCTGTCTAATGCACCTGTTTAATCCTGTCCCGCAGCTCTATTTGCGCCTAAGAAAAAATCATTAGGGTCACTAGAGATTCATCGAACTGATTGCTAGCGCGTGACAGCCCGTTCGCCACTGGGTTCTTCTTCCCTTTTTGAAACTGTATTTCGAAATCAAAGCCCATGAGTTTAACAATCTACCGTTGTAAGGTAGGAGACAATGACTGCCGCTGCAAGCAGTATTTGAGGCTGTGGTGGTCGTCTACCACCTTGAAACAGTGGCCCATCATATATTGTTTCCATTTCAAGACTGCAAGTACGATGGCCATCAATTCTCGTTCATAGGTCGACCTTGCTTTAAATGAAGGCCCCAACATTTTGCTGAAAAAGGCGATGGGCAGGTGCTCTTGGCTGAGGACAGCTCCCACTCCTTGGCTTGATGTGTCAGTCATCACCACGAAAAGAAAATTGAAGTTAGGCATCCTTAGGACAGGTGCGGTCGTGATGGCCTGTTTCAACCTTTCAAATGCATCTTCCTCCTGGCCTTCTCATTTGAACCTGTCCCTCTTTGTCAGCTCCACCAGTGGTGCAACGATTCAGCCATAACATTGCACAAATTTACCGTAATAACTGGCAAGGCCTGAAAATGAGCGCAGCTCCTTGACAGATTTTGGGGGATTCCATCTTTGTATGGCCTCCACCTTATCCCCTTCCATCTCTACTTTTCCCTGATTACATGCCCCAAATATGCAAGTTGCCCTATTGCGAATGCACTTAGCCATTTTTGTATGCAATTGGTGCTGCTGAAGAGTGGATAAGACCAATCATAAGTGCCTCAAATGCTCCTCCGCTCCTGTTCTATATACTTGGATATCATCGAAAAATACCAACACAAATTGGCGTAGGAATGGTCTGAACATGTCATTCATCAATGACTGGAAGGTGGCTGGGGCATTAGTCAGCCCGAAGGGCATGACCTTGAACTCGTACAGCCCATCGTGAGTTCTAAATGTTGTCTTGGGACATCCGCGGGATTCACCCTTATTTGGTGATAACCTGCTCGAAAAATAGACGGCCCCATGTAATTCATCCAAAAGGTCTTCAATTATAGGAGTGGGGTAACAACTTTTTACTGTGATAGCACCGAGAGCTCGATATTCTATGCAAAATCTCCAACTAATGTCTTTCTTCTTGACTAGCAGTGCCGGGGAAGCGAAGGGGTTATGACTAGGCTGGATAATGCCATCTTTGAGCATCTCTCGCACCATTTTCTTCAAGTTCTCCTTTTGATAGTGGTTGTACCTGTAGGAGCGTAGTCTCATGGCCTTGGCCCCTAGCAGTAGCTCGATATTGTGATCACTTCCTCTTGCAGGTGGCAGTCCTCTTGGCGCTTTGAATACGTTGTTGAATTCCTTCAGCAGCTCTAAGCCTTTGGGGTTGATTCCTCCTTGCCGGAGTTGACCATTTGCCGCATCAACTGGCTTCTGATCAGACGCCACTAGCAACATTAGGGATGCAACCTTACCTTTTAATAGTTTGGCAGCAGGTTGTTCCTCATTCGGCTTCTTAGCAGCAGCGGTTAGAGTCTGTCTGCTCCCTCCATTTTGATCAAAATGCATCCGCATACCTACAAAATCCCACACCAATTCACCCAGGCTGCACAGTCATTGGATTCCCAGTACCAAATCGGCTCCCACCATAGCCAAGGTGAATAGCTCGACTGGGAATTTGTGGCCCCAAATTTCCAGCGTTTCAAGTGAACATCTGACCTTGCATTTCAGTGTGCTCCTGTCTCCCACCATCACATTGAACATTGGTTGTTGCTCAATTGTGTAACGTAACGCCTTAACTGTCTTCTCCGCTATGAAATTGTGGGTGGAACCCGTGTCCACCAGCATGCTCACTCTGCACCCTCTCAAGGATCCTTCAACTCACATTAACTAGGCACTTCGTCCTATAAGATTTTGATATATATGGCACCAAACCACCGAATGAAGTCTTTAGTAGATGCAAGAGAAGAAGAAGAAAGAGTGGACTGCTCGTGCAATAGAGAGAGAGAGAGAAGAAAAGAGGGCAGCAGCTTGGTGCCTGTCCCTTATCATTAATATATACTAATTCGTGTTACAAGTAAATACATGAAACAACAACAATTTACAAGTATGCCACCGCCCATTATGTGTGGGCATGTTGTGAAGATGGGTCGGGTCTGGGTTGACCCAAATCCAGTCTAACAATCTTAACAGTCCCTCTCAAGTTGTGCATGAGATTTGATCATGCACAACTTGTTCTTCAGTTCCTAGAAATGATGCTCTGTGAGTCCCTTGGTAAATAGATCAACTACTTGTTGAGACGTGGCTATGTAAGTAGGAACAATTTCGTCTTCCTTAACCTTTTGGCGAATGAAGTGTTGATCAGTCTTTATATGCTTAGTGCGATTATGTAGAACATGATTGAGCAATGAGAAGGGAGAGTTCCCCAAGAAGATGATGTAACTAAATAGAGATGACTGAGCAATGAGAAGGGAGAGTTCCCCAAGAAGATGATGTAACTATGAAGCTTCAATTGTGCCTGCAGCCATTGCCCTATATTCTTCCTTAGTGCTAGATCTGGCAACTGCATGCTGTTTTTGCTACTCCATCAAATAAAATTGGAATCAATTAATACAATAACCTGAAACTGATCGTCTATCATTTGGATCACATGCCCAATCTACATCATTATAGGTGGAAATGTTATGTCCACTCAAATCAGTTGATTGTCTTGTGTAGACGAGTCCATCCCCAAGAGTGGCCTTAAGGTAATGCAAAATGCATTTAGTAGCATCCATATGTCATTCTGTGGGTGCATGCATAAACTAAGATACTTGATTCACTGCATATACTATGTCTGGGCATGTAAAAGTGAGATATTGCAACATGCCAACTACACTCCGATAAAAACTAGGATTTGAATATGTATCACTCTCATCAGAGGTATTCAATTTTGTGTCGAGAACACTAGGAGTATTTATAGGCTTGCAATTTGTCATACCTACTCTATCCAAAATATCAAGAGTATATTTATGCTGAGTAAGAGTTAATGTGTCCCCCTTTCTATCAAGCTCAACACCCAAGAAATATTGTAGTTCACCGAAATCCTTCATCTTGAATTCTTGTTTCAATACCTCCTTAACATGAGATATATGACATGAAGAATTTTCAGTAAGAACTATGTCATCTACATATATGAGTAGCTAAGTGGTAACTTCACTTGAATGATATATGAATAAGGAATGATCAAGTGAACTTCTGATAAAACCAGTCTGTTAATGAAAAGAAAATCTATCAAACCATGAGCAAGATGCTTGCTTAAGCCCATACAACAATTTTTGTGGTTTGCACGCCCATTGAGTTGGATCATTGGTAGCATAACCTGGAGGTTGTTCCATGTATACTTCTTCCTTTAGAAAACCATGAAGAAAAGCGTTTTAACATCCAACTAAGATAAAGTCCATCCATGTGAGACTGCAAGAGAAATGATAACCCGGATCGTTTCCATCTTGATAACTGGACTGAAAGTTTCATCATAATCTTCCCCATACTGTTGAGTGAAGCCTCTAGCTACAAGACAAGCCTTATATCTATCAATGCTTCCATCGGGTTTATACTTGAGTTTGTAAACCCATTTTAAACCCACTACATTCTTACCATTTGGACGAGGAAAAATCTCCAAAGTTTGACATTCATTTAAGGCAGCCATTTCTTCATTCATGGCCTCGATCCAATCTTTGCTTTTGCATGCGTGCTCGTAGCATTTTGGCTCCACCTTTTTGCTCGCACACATTCTAATCTACGTGGACAAGTAGTGGCAGTTTCTGGAACTGATCGTCAAATATATATCATTCCTGAAAAACGATTAGATGGAGATGTGCTGTTGGTATGAGTAGATGAAGGTGTGTTGTCCATCTGAGTATCTGTGGCTGCCTCGAACTCATCAATCATTCTGTCACTTTGTGCGTGGTATGCACCAGTTCCTTGGCCTAATCTTTCAGCGAATGTTGTAAAAGGTGTAGCGTAACGCATATCGGTCAAGCCGACCTATACGTTGTATCGTAACATATCGCAAATGTAGCGTGGCGTATTGTAAAATTAATTTTTTAATTTAAACAAATATTTAAAAAACATAAAAAATATAGAAAAATCATTAGAAATCTGAAAAAGTAAAAAAAATCAAAAATCAAGAAAAATGTATTCAAATATAAAAAAGATCATCATACATAAGGAACATTCATGTGTATCAACAACACATTAAAAAATAAGAAATCAGATATTCAAAATAACATAATAAGCATCCATCCCAATTTTAAACTTGAAAATTTTATAGAATCTTAGGACTTAGAGTCTTAGGACTTGGAGTTTTATGACTTAGATTACATCACAATTTTATAAGTTCAAAACATATAGTTATCATCTTTCATGATTTAACGATAATATCTCTCAAATCGATGAATCCTAAGTTATTTTTTATGAAAATGAGCAAAATCTCTTCCTCCTACGTCTCTTGGAGTCTTTAAATACAAAAAGAGAGAGAATGAGGAGTCTTTAAACTTTAAAAAATAAAGAATTTTGTGTTCTCGTATCGTACGATATGGATGTCATATCGTACGATATGGGCGATACGCTTACGACACGAGCGTATCTTGTATCGTAAGCGTACCGTATAGGTTTTCTAAACCTATACGATATGTATCATACGATACGCATGTGTATCGTACGATACAAATAACATTGATTTCAGCATTCAACCATGAATCATAAACATTACCTCTCACATTAAGTGCTGCATGTGGCTCCTTTAAATCCTTCAACCTGAGCTCATCAAAAATAACATGTCATGAAATATACTCGTGCCCAGCCTTTGGATTGTAACATCTATAGCTTTTATAATTTTCTGCATAACCCACAAATCTGCACATAACAACTCGATCTTGAAACTTATTTCTCAAGGAAACATCAACATGAACATAACAGACGCACCCAAAAACATGTAGTTCATCATAATTTGGCTGTTCTTGATGTAAAATAAAGAAAAGGGATTTTCCTTCAAGTAAAGATAATGGCAGTCGATTAATGACATGAACAACAGTAAGAAAAGCTTCAGTCCATAAACTCCTGGGCACATCTGTGTTATGCATCATACTTAGTGTACTTTCAACTATGTGTCTATGCTTTCTTTCAGCAATACCATTTTGTTGTGGTGTGTGTGGACAAGAAATCTGTCTAGTGATCCCATGATTTAGTAAATACTCAGTAAATTCATTTGAAATAAATTCACCACCACCATTACATTGGAAATGCAAAATATTACTAGAGTATTTGTTTTCGACCAAGGCATGGAATTGAGTGAACAAGCGGAAAACCTCTGATTTGCTTTTCATGAAGTGAATCGAAGTATAACGTCAATAAAAATCAATAAAAACAACATAATATTTTCTCCCGGAAGAAGAAATAGGAGCAGACCCTCAAACATCATAATATATGGTATCAAATAACTTCAAAGCTCGCTTATTTGTTGACTGAAAAGAAAGAACATGACTCTTACAAATATGACAGCTTGAGCACATGCTAGACTAATTGACTGGACTTAGGCTGGACTTTTGTAATAGTCCGTCTGCAACAAGGCTTTGAATGAAAGACGAACTACAATGTGGCGAACAACCATGCCAAATGGATGGCTTATCATACTTTATTATATTGACTTCACTATGACTAGGAAAAGATTATTCTAAAACACATGACTTGGACACCTTTGGAGCTTCTTCAATGACGTACATGTCCCTTTGCGAACACCCTCAGCGAATGTCTTCTTGGTTCGAGCATCCTTGACATAAACAGAAGGAGAAGTAAACTCAACACATGAATGAATATCATCAATAAGCTTTGACACAAAAATGATATTTTTCTTGACATTCATAACAACAAGAACATTCTTTAAAGGTACAGATGAATGAGCCATGGATATGTGGGCATTTCCAGCATGAGATATTTTGTGATGGAAACCATCTCCTGTGACAGCTGAGCCTTTAGCTAAATAAGGAAAAGCACTAAAGAGCTTGCCTACATCATCAGTCACGTGAGCTGTGGCACCAGAATCCACATACCATTGTCCTTCCTAGTTTTGTTTAAAATTGACTTTGGACAGAGCTGTCATTAACATCTGTTGCACATTAGGAGGAACGTTTGATGTTGCCATCGAGTTTGACACAGTTGACCCTGCTGCGTTAGTGTCACACTTAACTTGTTTTCTTTTATTTTGGGGGTTATGCCAACATTCTGATTTCACATGGCTTCTCTTATTGCAATAAAAGCAAGTAGGTATTCTTTGTGGTACATTTGTCTGTGTATTTGTGTTTGGTGTAAGAAGAATACCTCTCCCATCCTTGCTTGTGGGTTCCAAACTCTAGGACGACTTTCTTGCAAAGCATGGGTGCCAGTGACCAGCACATTATGACTCCCAGAGGAAGGTGATTCTTGTTACTGTATACGACTCGCTTCATGCTGAATTAGTATCGCTTTCAAGTCTTCAAAAGAGGGAAGAACAAGTAATACCTCTAAAGCAGTGCAGAAAACATCAAAATCTGACCCTAATCCACTCAGAATTTGTTGTACCTTGTCCTTGTCACTGATTGGGTGCCCTATGATTGCAAGCTTGTCGCAAACATTTTTTATCTCATGTATGTATTCCAAAACTAAATGTGCTCCTTGCTTGATATCCTGAAATTGCCTCTTGAGTTGCAGAAATCTCGCTTCTGATACTTGAGAATACGTGGTAGCAAGTACATTTCACCAGTGTTATCCGTATCGTACGATACGGACGCGTATCGTACGATACGTATCGTATAGGTCAAGAAGACCTATACGATACAGGTATAATTTGCGATACGCGTGCGTATCGCACACGTATCGCACGATACGTGCGATACGGGGGCCGTATCGCACGATACGTGCGATACACCCCCGTTTGCGTCTTCTTTTAAAACATACGNTGTAATTGAATACTCTTGGGCTACTTAGTATGTTATTTTGATTTTTGAATGTTTGATTTCTTATTTTGGAATGTGTTATTCTTAATAGTTCATACTTCATATACATGAATGATGAATGTTCCTTTAAATACATTTTTCTTGAATTTTCTGTTTTTTACTAGTTTTTTCAGATTTTTTTAGATTTTTTTAGATTTTTTTTTCTATTTTTTAATATTTTTTACAAATTAAAAAATTAATTTTACGATACGTTACGATACATTTACGATACGTTACGATACGGCGTATAGGTCAGCCCGACCGATACACGATACGATACGGCAGTGATAACATTGCATTTCACAACTCAAGTGCTGAAAGATCATCAACAACGCCCGCCAGAGCTTCTTTTGATGGTGTGGAAGTAATATATGCAACAAGAAATTGTTCATGAGCCATCCACGTTTTATATTCAGGATTGATTTCCGCAACGGTTTCTTGAACTTGCCCTGCAACATTCTTCACCTCTCGCTTGATCCATTTTGGAAGCGCAGGTGTGGTGCCAATTGAGATGTCCATAGAGACCGTGACTCTTAATTAAAGGGACTATTTGACATTTCCATGTCAAATAGTTGGTATGGTTTAGGTTTTGTGAGATGAGTTGAGAGAGGAAATTGGATGACAAGATGGTGGAATTGCGGTTGTGATGATCAATAGTTGAATTTTGAAGCTATATTTATAAGAATGGAGACTTGCAGCAAGTGGCTTTGAATTAGGGTAGACGGCAAATTTTGGAATCAACGATAGCAGATCCATTGAAGTGGATGGCGGCATGACCCACTCTCTGCTCACCGGTGATTCCATGACATTCAAAGAATTGCTCCGCCTTGAAGATCCAACTCAAGGGGTCATTCCTTTAGAATCATGGGAAACCCATTCTAGGCTGCTTTCAAGGCCCTGCGCCATGTCCCCTGTTTCCGTCGATGAACTTAGAATCGGGCGCGTTGTCAGGCGGAGGAGGAGGAGGGAAAGAAGGAGGAGGTCGAGGTCGACGGAACTCACCATTTGCCGTCTCTGTTTGTTCGGTACTGGGCAACCCCAATCCACGATTCGTCAGAAGCATGTCCTTGATCATTGTCACCAAGGCGTGTTGATCGGCCATGAATGCTTGGATCCGAGCTTCTGCCTCCTGGTTTTGGGTTTTGACTGCATATAATCTCTGATTCATCAACACCGTCGTTTCCTCCATGCGCTCCATGTGCGCCTCCGCCACTGCCATGACATCCTTTGAGGTTACCTTGGTAGGGTTGGCCATAGCTCTGATACCAATTGTTAGTCTGCGATTAACAGAGGAAGACAACTCACGCACTCTGCTCCTGTGAAAGCCCAGCCTCAACTCAAATCTCTAATATTGCATTCGTAATTAGGTTTAACTCCCTAAGAAACTTATATGGTACAGATGGTTGGTGATGCAGCATGGCAAACCAAGATGGGATGGGCAAGCCGATGCCATGAAATCACGTTTTGGACCTTCGGCGTTTCTTGACTACAACGTCGAATTGTCCACAATCAAACAGAGGGGATCTATCGATGATTACCAAGAGCACTTTGAGAAGGACATCAGGATTGAGGTGCAGGTCACCAAACCCCACACGCTTCCAGACTGTTTTCAGATAGCACAGATGGTGGAAGAGAAACACAGACATATCAACAGAAACAATAGGTTGTGGGGTGTCGACAGAGGCAGCAAGAGCCCTGGATCACGTGCAAAGAATGCACCGCCACAGGCATATGAATCAAAACAACATCCAATCCCTTGACAGGTGATTAGGCATCTCACACCTAAGCAGATTAAGGACAAATGATGCAAAGGAATCTGTTTCCACTGCGACCAACCTTGGTCACTAGGGCACGCCTACAGAAAGCTACACATGTACTTGGGACTGAGATTGTTTGGTAAGAATCTTTGATTTCTGCCCTAACCCTAAAATCTTTGATTTCTACCCTAATTTCTGCAGTCTGCACTAATCCCTGACGTCTGCCCTAATCTAAAAAATTTTCTGCTTTATCTCTATTTTTCTGAGTGATGTCTCAGATTCTTTAGATTGGGGTGGATTATCAACTATTATCCACCCGATCTGTGACTACTGAAACGGATCCCTGACCCACAGGGTGTATCCCTTAACAACATGTTATATCAAAAAAATGGATAATAACGAGGCCATAGCTTGTCAACATGGAACTTGTTCTCGCAACCACTTGTCCTTTTTGTGTTTGCGTCAATCTTCACCATTGCATTCTGAGTCATTAATGCAGAAAGCTGTAATCTATGACACCAAAATGATTAGTTTAGTCATCTTATATATAGCCTAATTTCTCATGGACATGTCTGCATACGACATGATCTTGATAGTGATATGCAGGTGAAAATTTTGACCTTTGTGCAATTCTTGGTTTTGTCTCAATTTTGACAAGATGTGAGAGGTCCACAGAAATTGCATATTGATGAGTGCAGATTCTTGGCAGATGAATGGAAGCAGAATTCTTGCATGGATAAATTCAAGCTATCAAGAATCTTGTTTTGAATATTGTTTTTGTAAGAATCTGGATGTGAACACGTCTCTCCGTCTGTAAATCTGTTATTAGAGAGGAAAAACAGCAAAGAGAGGCAATGGAGTAGATGAGAAAGCAGTCGGCGTCTTGAGAGAGGCAGCCACTGCGATAGATCTTCATTAACATAACATAACCCTGATTAGGGTACAACAAATATGTACAATAAAGAATAAACAATTACAGGAACGCCACCGGTAAGTGACCTTGGGCGTGAGAACATAAAAAGAATGGATCGGGTCTAAGTAGACCCGATCCCCATACGCTAACAACCCCCCTCAAGTTGTGCATCAGATTTAATCATGCACAACTTGTTCTTCAAATTCCAAAAATGTTGCCCTGTGAGACTTTTGGTAAAGAGATCAGCTATCTGTTCATGTGTGGAGATATAAGTAGGCAAGATCTCTTCTTCTTCAACTTTTTGACGAATAAAATGTTGATCAATCGCTATGTGCTTGGTTCGATTATGTAAAATGGGATTGAAAGAGATGTTGATTGCACTCTGATTGTCACACAACAATGAAGACCGAACAATTGGAAGAGTAAGCTCTCCAAGTAAATGACGTAACCATGAGGCTTCAGCCGTCCCTGCAGCCATAGCCCTATATTCTGCCTCAGTGCTAGATCGAGCAACTGCACGTTGCTTNGTCAGAAGCAGTCAATTTTGTATTCAGGACACTGGGAGTAGTGATGGGTTTGCAATGTGTCATACCTGCCCTGTCCAAAATATCAAGAGTATACTTGTGTTGGGTAAGGGTTAAAACCTCATTCGTCCTGTCAAGTTCAACACCCAAAAAATATCGTAATTCACCCAGATCTTTCATCTTGAATTCTTGCTTCAACATGCTTTTAACATGGGATATATGTGAAGGAGAATTCTCAGTCATAACTATATCATCAACATATATAAGCAACCAAGTAGTGACTTCTCCAGTATGAGGAGTGTGCAGTTTAGGGAACAACCTTCAAGTTAAAAAGTAAGGCACATGGCATCATTGAATTATCACATTTTCCCTTCAGCCCTTGCTTGATCAACTTTGAGGAGCATGTGATTTAGAGGGATAACCTTCAAGTTAAAAAGTAAGGCACATGGCATCATTGAATTAGATAGGAGATACTGACCCATTCACAGCAGTAATACAGGGTAGAACACTATTATGTATCTCTGATATTATGAACTTCTTGTTGAGATTTTTGAACTTCAAATACAAGGTAGTACACTAGTATGTATCTCTGGTATTATGAACTTGCAGTTTGCAATGCTATGAAGCAGAACACTTCTTTGATTTCAGTGGTTACAGCCTGCATGCTGACCAATACATGCTAGTAATTAGTTTGCGGGATTGTTGTTTTTGAACTTGAAATGCAGGTCATGCCTGCTGTTGTCAATGTTATGAAGCCTGATTCTTCTTTGATTACACTGGTTAAACCTCAATTTGAGGCCCACCGCTCCCAGGTTAGCAGCTACATTTGAAGCTTGAAATACTTTTTGGTCTTCTAAGATTAGAAGGTTTCCATCTTATGCAATTTGATTGTTTTAACTGTGCTATTGATTTTGCTTTTTTTGTTTTACTATTAGCGTTCTTTATGGTATTATTTGGTTCCTTGAGGGTAAGACCACTGCACCTCTTGTCTCGTGTGGCCTTCTTCTATATCTTGTTAGTATTTTATGTAAATACACCACTATTTTGTCTATGTACCACACATGCACATATACTCATGTATATATATGTATACTAGTGTATATATGCAGTAAATTTATTATTAGGCTGTGTTTTATTTTGTTATTTTTCTGTTTCTAAAGGAACTTTGCAGTCAATGCAAAATGATTGTTCTAGCCGTTTGGGTAGTCCTAGTGGCCGAATTTCTGGCAGTTGAGGCTAGCCGAATGGCTAGCCTTCTCTTGCTCTCTTGTATAACGTGGAGGATTATCCCCTCTTGTGTGTTCTGTTCTTACTAAGCATGTTTATAGAGTAACGTTATTAATTTTTTATACTTTTATATTGTCCTAGTGCACATTGTGTGAGCTTTGTATTTCTTAAGTGTGTATAGGCTCTTTTGAACCTTTGTAAATTGAGCCTATGCTAATGTTTGTTTCAAACCAGAGTCTAAACTCACCAAGGCAGTCAAGATTCTAAAAGAATCCGAAAGACACAAAGCATTCAAAAACAATTATAAGAAACATGACAAATAGGAGATGAAGAATGCAAACTTACTACCTTTCATCCTCAACACTCACAAAACGACTCCCTAAGGAAGAGAGAAGGAGACAGATCTTGAGATCTAGTGACCTTGACTTGAACTGAAGAGAGGAAGAGGTTAGGAGGATGGAGAGTAATTAGGGGCAGGACGTTTCCATTATAAAACTTGGGGGTGGGCTCTGAGCTACCAACCCTTCCTCAATTGCATCCCACCTGTGGGCAGAGGGCGGAGGCCAGACTGCTCCCCTTGAACTCCCCAATGCTGACTCCTCACTTCCACCCAAAATTTGTCATCCATTTTTTGTACTAAAACTGTTTTGCAAAAAAAAATAAATCGAAAAGGGATTTGAGCGTGTTTTGGTCATTTGGATGTTGAAGATGGGAATTTAGCAGTAATGCTATCTTAAGAGGTTGTATACCTAAAAATGACACAAATTCTATCTTTATGACAAAAGCTGGCTTCAAATCAGTTCAAGTCTACTGCTCAAACTTTGCCTGAATAATATTCAACTGATTCCAGTGCTGATTTTATGTAATTTCAGTGCTGATTGAAAGGTATTATTTGGAAATCTGATTTACCAAAACATATCAGCACTGGTTTCAACAAATTTTGCTGCTGATAAAAGAAAAATCACACATCAAAGACAGACAGATTGATACGTGGGAACACAGTGCTGCTTATGAGAAGCCACATTTCAAGAATGGGTAGAACAGGTTCCAGCAGATTAACATATGGGGGAAACAGCAAGAATCAAAAGAGAACAGATTCAAATATTAGAACAGAAAGGAAAGTAAACCTATTGTGCAGAGTGACACGAAGAAGACAAAAGAATCAGTCATGTTTTATACTGGGATTCGAATGAAGACAGATTTGGTTATTAGAGCAGAAAGAATAACTGAACTAGATATGTAGGGAGAGACAAGGAAACTGGGGTATTGAGACACATTTCAGGCAAAAATATCAGTACACGGAAATTTAAGGTTTTTGGGTTATGAAAGAAAAGGAAATCAGAATGTACATATAGAACGAAAAAGGCAAAATTTAGAACAGGAATGTGTTCAAAGAGGAAAGAGAAGAAGAGATTTTGGGTGGACAGAACTGGGAAATCATATTTAGATTCTGCTGAGCATTCCTTAAAGAGAACAACTTCAGCCCCAGCAACCTGGCTCTAATGCGAGGCCAGATTTGGAAATCAGATGTTAGGTTTAGAGACCAGCACCACAATGTCCTGCTGCATAGAGTAAGGAGAAAGAATACAATGAGAAAAAACATCCAAATAAAAATATGCACCTTACATGAATACCCAACTGTAGATGTGAATAATCTGGACCTGGATTTGATTATCCTAGTCCATAGATATTTCTTTTATATTAAAGTTTTAACGCTAACCATGCATCATTCCTATTTCTTCAAATTGCTTTTGTAAAAAACTCTTTAGAACCCTCTTCAATTTTTGAAAGCTCGATGCTATAATCAATATAGGCAGAAGGACAATCTCATTGATAATTCTCAGATGGTTCAAACTTATTGAAGCCCTAATGTATCTCAATACAACTCGCCCATGCACAACTCATGTTTTGCACATAGCTAGCAATTTGAATGTCATCCAACAACTGCACACGAGTGCTGGTCTGTGCATAACTAGATATATTAAGGGAATCCTAACTGCTGGGTTATTTCTTTCATCGTATTTATCGTTAGACATTAAGTACCGACTCTGATTCAGGTGGTGACATAAATAACTCTTACTCTACCACTAGTTTTTGTACATTTTAAGTGAATTGCTGATACTGAAATGGAACATAGGTCTTTGCAACTGTGACAGTGAGATTGTGTAGCTGAAGTATGCATTGGACTCAATATTCAAAGCCTGTAAAATTTTGTTGAATAATGTTGTGATATGTGTTGTTAATAATCACACCTTTCATAAGCATGGTATGTGAAGAGGAAGAATATTGAATTGACCTATGTAAATTCAGAATTACAATTGACCAACTGGTTCAAAATTTTTGTTTGTTACACCATAAGTTTGATGAAGGGTGTTAAGAGTCTAATGCAAGTACATCTATGTTTCCTCTATGTACATGCTACATATACATGTATATATTGTTCTTGTCTATTTATATGTATATTAATGTATATAACTATATATACAGCAAATATGTATACATATCACAACTCTTTATTTTTATATGTTTTTATTATTCTGTTTCTAGAGGTTCTTTACAGTCATTATAAATTATATATATGTGTGTGTGTGTGTGTGTTTATTTATTTATTTACATATTTATTTATTGAGGAGTTAACCTTCTTGTATATTATGGTTTCCTATGCACATTTCTCTAATTTATTTATTCTTTATACTTTTGTGTTATGCCCTAGTGCACATTGTGTGAGCTTTGTGTTTCTTAAGTGTTTATATGCTTTTTAAGTTTATGTTTGTTGTTTGGAGCCTTCAGAGTGTTGCCATCTATTTTTGATGTTTTAGATATCTATGTGGCCTTCTACCTAATGCTAGAGAATATTGCACGAAATGACTGATAATATGCTTGCCAACATTTGGGTTGCTTTTTCTACACAGCTAATTTGTTGGTTTGCTTGTCCAGTTGTTAAAAAATCTGCCATCATGTTCTAAGATTTGGTTCATTTTCTTTACCAGGTAGGTAGTGGTGGAATTGTGAGAGATCCTGCTGTCCATCAAGAGGTATATTATTCTTCCCTATTTTTATGTCCACTTATCAATCGAATGAAAATGAATATATAGTACAAACTAACCGCCTGAGTTGACAAGTGGGGACGCCCTTCACCGAATAGAATTGACTAGTTCCTTCCCAGTCCCAGGAAATATGGTGCCAACTAACTGCCTCAGTTCGACAACTGGGGACGCCCATCACCAAATAGAAGTGGCTAGTTCCTTCCTAGTCCCAGGACTCCAGAGAATAATCCCCGACAGTTTTCACTATGCTAGGTTCTTGAGAAAATTGTGAAAGGCGTGGAGGCATTTGGATTTAGCAGCCAAGGTTGGATAGAGTCTCCCATAAAAGGAGCTGAAGGAAACACAGAATTCCTTGTTTACTTCTGCCGAAGAGCTCAGCAAGAACCATGATCCAGGTCTGTTCATTCATGTCACCAATTCTTATGAAGAAGCTTCATTTATAGCAATAATGATCAAGTCCCCTATTCGGTCTTCCGGAAGTTGCTCTACAAGAATTTATTGATTTTGAAGTATGAGGGTATATCAACTTTCATTCTAACCTATCTCATACTTTGCTTGCCATGGCTGGTTATCTGGTGTCTAGAAGCTGTATGCTTCAGAATCTTTTTTTTTTTGGAAGTCAAATTTTAGGATCCGTTTCATCAGAGAAGCAGTTTATCCAGTCGTCAGTAAGCACACATTCTGGAGAACAGTTCTCCAGTAGATCTCTTTCGTCAACTGTACAATGACAGAATGTAGTGGTCCACCTCCTTCACTGCTACATGTTGAGGCATGTGTATATCAGTGATTTATGTACGTGTTTTTTTTTTGCCATATAATGGGTATGTTTCAATTTGTGTACTTGGATTGGATATTAGGTATAGCTTGGACCCAATTTTGGATCATGTATGATGTCTAGGAGATAGAAAAGCTGTCAGTTGTATTGAGATAAATATGCAATAAGAAATCTTGTCTTGAAAATTCTTTTGCACTCTTGGAGTCCCATCCATAATCTGACCCGTGGGTAAATTAGAGGTTTCTCTTCCTTAAGAGGAGAACTGAGATTGCATGTGCATAAATTGCCATCCTTTGTGATTTTTGCCGTCAGCCAACTCGATTCTGCAACTCATGGTAGACTTTTTGTTTCGATTCTAGCCCCAAAATGACAGGACATTCGGAAGGAATAATACACGTTTACAGAATACGATTGTCTCTCCCAATATGGGGGAAAAAACCATTGGAAGCTAAGCCCTGTATTGGCACATGAGTTTGAAAGATGACTTGTTTTGTCAAGTCATTTGTTATTCGTTCTGATACAGAAATTTAACATGATCAAGCATCATTTCAACTGTCATATCCCCCTCGCAAATGTAATGGTAGAAGATAATAATAAGTATTTTGGCTGTTCGATGCGATTTGGCGGTGAATCACCTTCTATTTGTATTGGAAGGACAGCACACCTTGATGAACGAAAGCATGAAGGATCATACCTTCTCTGATGGTGTGATGTTCCTCTAATCGGAAACCTCTTAGTTGACATGTTTTCAAATACGTTTTACAAGCCTAGCTATTTGGATATGAGGTCTGAACCTAAAAAAGTAGCAACCACGATAGCAATCATGCTCCATCTGTATGTTCATAAGCTTAGAAAAGTTTTTATAAGTAACGAAAGATCCAATATGATGCTATAAATATGTTCAACAAAGGTATGAGCAGTACTGTAGAAATCGGTTTGTGAACCGCATCAGCAAAGATCAATTCCGATGAATTGGGTGTGAACCGGCCAAAATATATTAAAATATTCTTTAATCAAGTTAAGTATACGAATATTAAAAATCTTAAATATTTATGGAACAGCCAAAGGCTGATATGTGGCACTTTTGAATTGGTAGACACAAGTTGATTCGAATTGTCCGATTCAAGCAATAAGACCGGTTTGAGTGAGTTTTTTATGAGACGTTTTTTGCGTCCGCAACAAAATTCAGTGCACTTAGCCATCAGTTTTTTATAGTGGATAAGAAGACCCATTTTTACATCGGCATTTAGAACCCATATGCTAGCTCCCGGTAAACTGACCTGTTGACGACGTTTACAAGGCTAGATTAGTTAAAAGCAAACTTGGGATCCTTTCACTTACAAGCGACTGTCGCAAAACTCTCTCCTCAGGAAGAACTCTGTCGAAAGTAAAAGACCAAGTGCTGGCCTTTTGACCTGGGTTTTCTGTGAGGAGCCTTTTCACCTGGGTTTTCTGTGAGGGATATCGAGATTTTGTCAATTACGGAATTCCATAATCTCTACTGAGTCTGGTGACAAGTGCCTCCAACTTGCAGGATACGACATAGCTAATCTGAAGATACGTATCTAAATTTTGTCCCAATTATAGAAAATTTGTCACCTGTGCCGACCCTGGTGACAAAGTGTACAAATTGCAGAAAACATGCACGGTTTGAACATGCAGGTGTTGACGCTCATAACATGTGATAACATCAAGATGCTTAATAAGTAAATATCTTCTTAATGAGCGTCCTTTCTTTCAGCTCGGATTCCTATCATAAAATAAAGCTGTACCTTCTCAAATTCTTATTTGACATTTTCATTAAACATCTCAGCTGCAATTTACAGCGAGAAGATAAATAAAGGGCAATTGTCCGTGTTGGACAAATACAAACTAAACTACAATATCGAATGTAGCGCAATGCTGACACTTGATGTACAAAGCAGTAAATCCAAACCTTGTCTCCAAGCAAAATTCAGGTTTAGCTCTACATCCTCTATCCAAGTGCTCTTCTATGACTTCCCCCAGCCTATCTCTGACAAAATCCAAATTGACCTGTCATAGATAGTATCATTATGGTTAATTAAAGACCCAGAAATTAGGACCTGAACCATGCTTCTTTCTTGAATTAAAACCATTTGACAAAATGCGGCACAAAGTAAAGAATGTATTGGTTGTCACCTGGAGAAATACAAAAAAGGCACACTGACATGGGCATTTCTATAGCAAAACCCTATAATAGTTAACTACTAAAATGTTTTCCTTTTCTAGGAAAAAACATTATTCCACACATGCCACACGAATAATGAATGAATTAATTGCCATCTCAAGAAGCACAAAACAGGCAGGTTAACATGAGCATTTTCTATAGCAAAACCCCGCAATAGTTAAAAGTTAAAATACATTTCTTTTCTAAGACATTCAAAACTATCATGTGCTTTCTACTTGTGAACACTAAACCATCATGATGAAAGTATCACTCAACTTGGTTTCAAAACAGTCTCCACCTGGACCGATATGCACCTCCTTCAGTATCAAACCATGTGCATGTGAAATTTCATATGGTGGAATAGGCCACCCTTCAGTATCAAACCACGTGCATGTGAATTTCATATGGTGGAATAGGCCACCACACTGTTAGGCCATCAAGGGTCGGTGGTAGAGACATAGCTGAAGAACAATCCACTCGTGTGTGATCTTCAGTCCAAGTGCAGCTTACTATCAGCCCTAAACCTGTGCTGATGTGGGACCAGGAGACATTACAAGTCATATCACAGTTGACTTTGCTGTGGACTTTGGTTGAACACCCAAGCAAGATATTGGGAAACTAAGATAAGTACCTATTCGGCCAGAATCCATCGTTTAACCAAGATGGCCCTGCCATCATAACTGAGATTTTAAATTTCTGACAACCTTTATAAACTTGATGGGCCAAAACTCACAAGCTTAAATGGTATCCAACATTTCAATCTATTCGAGTTTTTTCTCAAAGACTCGGACCAGTCATAAGCTAAGTCACCTGGACGTGCCTGCGTGCGCTACCGATTCAGCACCGGTGCGGTGGGATTGTTTGGACATGCACCTGACCCAGGTCAAAGGTGAGTCGGCTGAGGTCAAAGTGAGCGGACGTCATATTCGCCCGCAGTTTTTTCTAATTTTTTTTAAGTTTCATTTCATAAGCCCCGACGGGGTTTCAGAAACCCTGTTTGAAGTGCTGCCACTGCTCTGCGCTGTGCATCCATCGCCCAACGACCTCAGGCGACAGCTCCAGCTCCTGCGACAGCCTCTTGTTCAGCCGGTGCTCCTCTTGCGACCGCTATTGTAATTTGGCGACTGCAACTGCGACAGCTAGCCTCTTATCCAGCTACAACTCCGGCGACTAACTCCTCCGGCAACAGCTCCTCCGGCGACGGCTTCCGTCCAGTGACAGCCTCCGGAAATGTTTACTTCTCCAGCAAAAAAAATGAAATCAAGTTTAGGGTTTTTTTTTTTCTTGTTTATTCCCTGAAATTTAGGGCTTTACTGTAAATCGTGGTTGCCTAATCTAATTTCTTAATCAACCTTCTTCACAATCTCCAATCGGTGTTGTTCTTATGAACTTGTCAATTTCTTCTATGTTGAATCGGTGATGTACCATTCATTTCGCCGTCTTGTTTCTGGCCTATTCTCCATGCTTCTGTTTATCTTTTCACCAAGGCTATTGTTCCTCTTTTCACTAACTTTTCTGCGGTGCATGTAGTGCTGAGTCAGCTGACTTCATCCACTGAATGCACTAGTGTTCCTATAACCTCTATGGGTTTACATGCTACCGAATGACTGAATGGGGCTGAAAGTTTAATAACATCCACTGAATGCACTAGTGTTCCTATAACCTCTATGGGTTTACATGCTACCGAATGACTGAATGGGGCTGAAAGTTTAATAAATATGCAATTTCTGGTGCTCCTCTTTAGTTATATATTAGTTATATTACAACTTAATGATACTTCATAAGCAACTAGTTCCATTTTTGCCAAAGAAGTACAAACAATCTTACAGCTGTCACAGCAACAATAGTTATGGTGTTCATAATGACAAGAAAAACAATAGTCCAACGGAAGCAGCCTACCAAATCGATGTTTAAAGGAATTCTAAAGGTAAGTGTATTATGTGAAGCATTGGGAGGTGTAGAACTTTTGGATACCTTATCACTTTGAAGATCAAGTTTAAGCTCACATGATCGACAATACACTATATGTTGGTCCTCTTGCATGTATCCCCTTGCGCAGACAGGGCACCAAACTCGATCAACCTTGCAGATGTGAAAACCAGCATCACAGAACTGACAGAGTGACAGCAGTTAATGGGTCAAGTAAAATCAACAACAGGATCTTAAGAAACCACACATACCACCATTACAGAGGACCAGGCTACATTATGAATTTAGGACAAATATATAGGTGAATGACAACAATTTTAGAATTGGTTAGAGTAATGGAAACAAAAAGCACATTTTTCAATCCAAAAAATCTAAAAGATTATAATTTCCATGTATCGATTTTAGAACTGTTTAGCATGATAAAAATAAAAGCATACTTATGTACCAGAAACATGAAAGGTTAGAGTTTCTCACTAACTTCTCCTAACAAACTAGCTAAAATGCACTTTCTAGACCAAAACTCGTTTTCAACCCATGTTTTGAGTTTAAGTTGGTAGATACTGATGGAAGGAGCAACTATCAATCCAGATGCCACATTTAAGCGAAATAGCAAAGTTACAGAATAAGGATACTGTTAGCCGGCGGCTAACAAGCGGCGTGAGGGATAAAGAAGAAGAGAGGAGAGAACGAGAGAAAAGAGAATCAACTTCAAATCTGATTAATTAGGAAAAATCTCAAGCTTAAGTACAAAACAACTACGGGTCTGGACCGGACCGACACCTACTGAAAACAGATCCGTATTGGAGCACTCTAACATAAAACTTAAAGAACACAACTAAGAAACACAAATACTGATGCTCGACCCCCATGTACTACGATCCATACATGGATTGTAACAAATACTCCCCCCTTCCAAAAACACCTTTTCCTCAAGGTGTGAAGGATGGGAATCGCTGCTGTAGGTCCTCTGGATCTTCCCATGTAGCTGGTAACTCCTCCTCGGTGAGCCATTCAATAAGCCACTACGACTTCCACCTTCCATCCACTTTGAGGCGACGTACTCCTACTCGGCGTAGGGGATGCATGCCCGTGGGGATCGCCAAGGCTGGTGCTGCCGCGACGTCTCCTTCTGTCGGTGGTTTGAGGCACGCTTTTAGTTTAGACACATGAGAGACCGGGTGTATGGTGCTGCCTAGTGGTTACCTCAATTCATAGGCGAGGGGCCCTACCCTTTTCAAAATTTTATAGGGGCCAACATATACCTCGAGAGCAATTTGCTTTTACTGACCCAGCGCATCCCAACTAACTGTTGGGGTGGCCGCCTTAGGAATACCTATGTCACACAGACTCGCCTAAATAGGTCGAGTACCCGTGTCAACTCGCCGACACGGCGATTCCGACACGGGACTCGGCTGGACACCTCTTGGATCAGTTTTGGGTCATATCCGATCCGAAGTCCCAATTCAGACCCGACGTCTTAACTTGACGCCGAAAACCCTCGTCCCTCGCCCTCGACTTCTCTCCACTTCGCTTCACCGGCATGCTGCGGCAGAGGACTTGGGTGACGATGGCAGGCGACGGCATCCGGCGATCCACGGCGATGTCCGGCGGCCGCCGGCGGTGGCGACAGAGAGGTAAGTGGTTTTTATTTTGATCTTTTCCGATAGTAGAACTTAGGTTTGTCGATTTGGAGTTTATTATGGTTTTGGATTTGTCGATTTGGGGGTTTTTTCTGTCGTTCTTCATCCTAATCTCTTCTTCTATGCCCTATGGACATTTTCTGATTTGAGGGTTTCTGCCGATTTGGGGGCTTTTGTCGATTTGGGGGTTTCTTGTTGGTTGTGCTACTGTTTTTGCTGTTTTTGCCGATTTGAGTGTGCTTGTTGTATACTTGTATTGTTTTATTCCTTTACATTTACGTTCATTATATGTTTTTTGCATCTTTTTTTTATTTTTAATGTAGCAGAGGGAAGAAAGGGAAAGAAGTCTCTATATTTACTCCTACAAGTTCAAGTCATGCATCTGGTTCAGCTGCATCTGGTTCACTTTCACAAGAAGAAGAAGAAAAACCACCATTGTGGTCATACGTGAAAATTAAAGGGAAACATCCTGGCGGTGGTGGAAATGTTAATTTTATTTGTTCTTTATGTGGGAAAGAGTTCATTGGATCATATACAAGAGTGAAAGCGCATTTGTTAAAAATCAGTAGACAAGGAATTCAAGGATGTAAGAAAGTCAGTAAGGAGAGTTTGAATCTGTTGAAGAAAGAACAAGAAGCCTTTGAAAAAAAGAAAGGCACGACATCATCTAGTTATATTGACATTGTTTCAATTATAAATGATGATGTTAAGGATAGTATGAAGAAAAGAAAAGTTGAAGTGAATCAAAAATCAATTGAGGAGTCATTCAGTTTATAAGGACGGCGAGAATTAGATCTAAAAGTGGCACAATTTTTTTATGCTAACTGCATACCATTTAATGTAGCTAGAAGTCCATATTGGAGAGATTTAGTTACATGTATTGCAAATAGTAACTTGTCTGGGTATGTTCCTCCTAGTTCTGAACGGCTTCGCACTGTACTATTAGAACAACAAAAGACTCGAGTGAACAAACTGTTAGAGTATCAACTCACAACTTGGGAGCAACATGGAGTTTCTATTGTTTCTGATGGCTGGACAGATTTGCAAAGGCGCCCTGTATATGCAGTGGATGCATCTGGTGAATACAAAAGTGCTGAATATTTGAAGGGATTGTTTATAGAAGTAATTGAAGAAGTGGGGAAAGAAAATGTTGTTCAAATAATTACAAACAATGCACCTGTATGCAGAGCAGCTGGAATTGCGGTAGAACAAGATTACCCTCATATCTTTTGGACTCCTTGTGTAGTCCATAGCTTAAATTTGGCTTTAAAGAGTATATGCAATCCACCAAGTGAAGAGCAAGATCCTCATGCTTATGAATTATGTTCATGGATTCAAGACTTGGAAAAAGATGTTAGGCACATCAGAAATTTCATAGTAAATCATCAACATGCACTTCACATTTATAACAAGCATTCTGATCTGAAATTGCTAAGAGTTGCANGAAGTGGCTTGCAGCAGGTATTGGAAGAACCCCACCACATAAGGATTCAGAATTATCAAAAAACAGGGTGGCATGTGTTAATAAGATCTTTATTGATGAACATCAAAATCAAAGAGCAAATGAAGAGTTTGCAAGGTTTTCTACTGGGATTGGAGAAGATGCAAGTGCAACTGTAGATAAAAATGAATATCCACCTCTAGCTTGGTGGATTAAACATGGACATTATTATCCTACTCTTCAATACCTTGCTTTGAGATTGCTAGTTCAACCTGTTACATCTTCATGCTGTGAGAGAAATTGGAGTACATATTCACAAATCCACACCATAAAACGAAATAATCTCACAAGCAAACGTGCAGAAGATCTGGTTTATGTGCATTCTAACCTTCGACTTCTATCAAGGATGAAAAAAGAATATAGGTAAATAAGTATATTATTTATTCATTTAGATGTTCTCCTCTTATTACCTAATATCATAATAATTACAATTTGTTTTGTCTTGTAGGTAAGGAGAAACCAAAAATTGGGATGTGAATGTTGAGGACTTCAACTTAGAAGAAGACAATGAACTTGAAGCTGTTAATTCAAGTTTTGAAGAACCTTCTATTCCAGCATCCTCTACTATGCAAGAAAAACAAGAAGAAAACGATTTGAGCATTGATAATGTCTAGAATGATGATAAACAATGTTTTGTGATTCACAATCTTTTGTTTGTGATGGCAAGGTGTCAAGGACAATGTTTTGTGATGGACAAGGACAATATTTTGTTTGAGACTATATTAGTGAACTATTTTTAATTTTTTTTTATTTTATCATTTTTTAGAATATTTAATTTAGTCGTGTCCGCGTATCCAAAAAATTTGAAAATTGCCGTACACGCACCCGTATCCCCGTATCCACACCCGTATCGCATCCGCACCCGTGTGACATAGAGGAATACCCATTCTCCTTCCTGAAACTGAAGGTCTCGATGGCGCCGGTTGTATTGGATCACCATATGATTTCTCGCTACTGCAAGGTGTTCCTTAAGATCTTTAAGGATCACATCGCGGCACCACAGCTGCGCATCTACTGACTCCTCCCGTGCCGTACCCAGCTGATACCTGCGAATCGTGGGAGGGGGTTGCCCATAAACGGCCTCAAAGGGGGTGATGTTGGTGGAAGTATGCCAGCTTGTATTATAACCGAACTCCGCCCAAGATAAGAAGTTAACCCATGTTTTGGGATGCTCCCCAACAAAACACCTCAAATAAGTCTCCAAGCTCCAATTTACAACCTGTTTGTCCATCTGTTTGTGGGTCATATGTCGTACTCATCTTAAGTTGAGTGCCCTGTAGTCTGAAATACTCTTGCCAAAAAACACTAAGGAATATCGAGTCACGGTCACTTACAATGGAACGTGGCATCCCATGTAGTTTTCCCACTTGTTCTTGAAAAATCTGCGTACTGTTTTGGCTGAAAAAGGGTGTGTGAGGGCGATGAAATGTGCATACTTAGAAAGCTTGTCTACCACCACCAATATGACAGACTTACCGTGGGAGGTGGGTAAGCCTTCGATAAAATCCATGGATATGTCCTCCCAAATCTACACGGGAATGGGAAGGGGCTGCAAGAGGCCCGTGAGACGCGTAGTTTCATACTTGTTGCATTGACATACCTCACACTGCCGCACATACTCCCGCACCTCACGCTTCATCCCTGGCCAAAAAAATGTTGCCCTCAAGCGTCTGTAAGTCCCCTCAACTCCTTCATGACCTGCACCTTTTGAATCATGAAAATGTGAGATCAAAATGCCTCACAAGCTATGTCACATGGGAGGCGTACCCTGCCGGTACCGGTACGGCATTGACCGTACCGGGTACGGTCAACGTACCGGAGGCGTACCCGACGTTTTTCGGACACGGTCAATCTTGACTGGGTCCAAATTTGTCCTTTTTTTTTTAACGAATATTACATTTTAACTTTTAAAACTGTTTTAACGTTAAAAAGAAAAACAAAAATGCAAGGGTTTCGCTCGAAACCCTTGCCTTGTCTCCGACTTACCTCTGGCTCTCACCATCCCGGCGACGAAGGCAGCTGCGGCAGCGGCGAACAGAGCGTTGACAGGCGACGGCAGAGGCGGCGAACGGAGGGCGGAGCGACGAAAGCAGCGGCGACGGCAAACGGTAGGACCGTAGGAGGCGACGACAGGTATTTTTTTTGTTTGTAGGTTTATTTTTCATCGGCTCCACCCCTGCCATCGCCGCCGGTGACCATGGCGACGGTGAAGACAGGCAGAATACCCATCGCCGGCAGCAACGACCGGCGATGTGTGTGTGAGAGAGAGAGAGACCGTGGATTTCTTTGTTTCTTTGTTTTTACTGTTTTAGTTTTTTACATGTCTCGGTAGTCGGTATGGTATGATTCGTATGAATCGTTTGGTGATTTTCTTCATTTATTCTTATTTGGGTTTGAATCGTTTGATTTGTATGCTATATTGCTATCATGCTATGTGCATATGGGTGGGGACCGTGGGAGACTTTGATC
>JAANDH010000029.1:204361-289012 GCA_011799765.1 Nymphaea thermarum
AATAGAAGCTAAAATGGCAAGAGATGAAGAAGATCCTGTTAATTGGTGGTTATGTTTTGGAACAACGACACCAAATCTCCAACAACTTGCATTGAAGTTATTATCTCAACCTGCAACCTCTTCATGTTGTGAAAGAAATTGGAGCACTTATTCTCAAATTCACAACATCAAGAGAAATAAGCTAACTAGTAAGCGAGCAAAAGATTTAGTTTATGTTCACTCCAACCTACGCTTACTTTCACGTACTTCAGATGATTACAGGTATTTCTTTCTTTTCGTATTTTATACATGTATACATAATACATTAACATATGTAATTATGTATATTATTATTATGTTGGAAGTTAATATTAACTTAAATCATATTTTGATTTTGTTGCAACTTGCAACTTGCAGTTCACGATCATCCAAGTATTGGGATGTTAATCCAGAGGACATTGACGTGGACCTTGAAGGCGAGCATGATTTGCATGCTCTTAATATGGATCTTACAAAACCTGTTGTTCCTTCTAATCTTGATGATGAGGAGGGAGGAGAATGAAAATCAACAAAGCTGATGTATTTTGAATGCTTTTTTAATGTTAATTATGAGACTGAGGAGAGTGAGACTGAGGAGAATGAGAATGTATTTATGAATATGACAATATGTTATTTTGTTTGTGATTTTTGATACAGATATGTGCAAATATGTTATTTTTCTGCATTTTTTGACATATATGTGTGTGTGTGTGTACGGCCGTACCCCCGTACCCAAGGTTTTTGAAAATGGTCCGTACCCGTACCGGCACCCGTACCCGTACCCATGTGACATAGCTCACAAGTCTGTCTCTGCCGGGATAAATATTCTATTGCGGAAATAGAGGTAAGGGGGGCGCCATTCATAACCATATCGTCGCATAGAATCTTGTGTTAGCTCAGTTCGTATGTGCTGCACAGATGCGGCCAATCGATGAGCTTGCTGAATATCTGCCCATATGTCACAATTAATGGCCGAGAATGTCCAAAAGCCTTGCCCTTCCTGCACTTGTCGAGATAGTCCATCTGCTGCTGGATTTTCTTTCCCACTGCGGTGTCGAATCTCGAAATCAAAACTGAGCAGTTTCATCACCCAACGTTGCACGGCCAGTACCAAGGTTTTTTGTTGGAGACAATAACGCTGATTGTGGTGGTCTGTGAGCACCACAAACTTCTGGCCCAGTAAGCAATGAGCTCGAGCTCGTAGGCTGATTTACTGCAAAAGGTGGGCCCCATTGCGCGACTGAAGAACGCTACAGGTTGCTTGCCTTGGCTCAAAACAGCTCCTACCCCTACGTCTGAGGCGTCCGTTTCTACCTCGAACTGCATGGTGAAATTGGGCATGTGTAGGACCGGCGCCGACATGATGGCATTTTTGAGCTTGACAAACGCTTCCTCAACCTGGTCGGTCTATCGACTGATCCCTTTTTGTCACATGTGTCAATGGTGCGGCGATACTCCCAAAATTTCGCACGAACTTGCGATAGTACCCTGCCAAACCAAAAAAACCACGTAACTCACTGACCGACTTTGGAATGGCCCAATTACGCACAGCCGCTACTTTATCCTCTTCCATTCTCACACTGCCCTTGCCGATCACATGGCCAAGATATGAGACTTGGCTCGTCCCGAATGAGCACTTGGATAGCTTGGCATGAAGGGAGTGATGCCTTAGTGTACATAACACCACCAGCAGATGATCTAAATGTGCCTCTTCATCTGCACTAAAGACAAGGATGTCACCAAAGAAAACCAGTATGAACCTATGCAGGTGCGGCCGAAAAATATCGTTCATGAGCGATTGCAATGTCGCTGGGGCGTTAGTGAGACTGAATGGCATAACGCGGAACTCGTAGTGCCCATCCGGTGTCAAAAAGGTTGTCTTAGGAACGTCCTGCGACGCAATCCGTATCTGATGATATCCTGCGCGAAGATCCAACTTGGAAAATAGGGTTGCGCCCTTGAGTGCATCTAGGAGATCTTCAACAACACGGATGGGGTGGCGATCCTTCACAGTGATAGCATTCAAGGCACGGCAATCCACACAAAATCGCCAATTGCCATCCTTCTTGCAAACAAGGAGGGCAGGAGACGCAAAAGGGTTGCGACTGGGCTGAATAATTCCCTGCTCAGCTGCTCTAGCATTTCTTGCATCAGTCGAGTTAAGGCATCACGTTGGGTCGGGTTATACCTGTATGGTCTCCTCTTCACGGCTTCTGCCCACGATTGAAGCTCTATGTGGTGGTCATAGGTGCGTGGAGGGGGTAATCCATACGGAACATCGAACACGTCTGAAAATTCCTCTAGCAGGGCCGATATTCGTGCGCCCGTGAGGCTGGTGGCCAGCCTCTCTTCTGTCACAGTGTTGGTCATGAATAACACATATGAAGTGGCTGCCCCTTGCAGCATCTTGGATGTGGCGGTCTCCTGGACTGGCTGTCTTGGAGTAGACGACAGGGTTAGGCGTCTCCCTTCCGGTTGTGTAAAGTGCATTTTCATGTTAACAAAGTCCCATACTACCTCGCCCAGCCCTTTCAACCAGTGAATCCCCAAGACAAGGTTTGCCCCGACCATTGCTAGTGTATACAACTGCACTGAAAACCCATGGCCCTGTATCTCCAGTTTCTCGTCGGTGCACCGCCCCTTCCATCTCCACGACCACATCAAATGTTAGTTGTTGATCGATTTCACACCCCAGGGCTCTAGCGGATTTTTCACAGATGAAGTCAGTGTTGTACGTATCGTACGATACGTATCGTATCGTTTAAAGAATACGATACAATACACCCCCCTGTATCGCAAATGGGGGTGTATCGTACTTGTATCGTACGATACGGTGCGATACGGCCCGTATCGTGCGATACGGCCCGTATCGTGCGATACGGCCCGTATCGTGCGATACGGCCCGTATCGTGCGATACGGCCCGTATCGTGCGATACGGCCCGTATCGTGCGATACGGCCCGTATCGTGCGATACGGCCCGTATCGTGCGATACGAGCTGATTTCTAAAAAGGGGACTTGAACCCCATTTTTTCGAGTTTTTTTTATAAAAACCCACCCCTTCTTCATTTCTAATCTATAGATTGTACCACTTTAGAGGGAAATCATTGATTTCCATTGTGAAATCATCGATTTCCATTGTGAAATCATCGATTATCACTGTGAAATCATCTATTAAACCATGGATTTGTGCATGGGTGGCTGATTCCCATTGAGAGGAAATGGTTTTTTTTAAACCATGAAGATGAAGATGAAAAAGAATGATATTGTTTGGAGTTTTGATGTCTATGAAGTATGAATGATGAACCGTTAACGACTGAACGCTAAGTTTATAGCATTTAGCAAAATAATAAGTCTATCATTATCTAAAAGACTAAGTCACTAAACCATGTTTTCTATGAAGAATTTATTATTTTTATTATTTTCTGATTTTTTATGAATTTTATTATTATTATTTTTTTAAAATTTACGATACGTTACGATACGGCGTATCTTAAAGCCTGACCGATACGCCTTACGATACGCTTTTTACAACATTAGATGAAGTTATGTGTGGACCCGGTATCCACTAGTACACTGACCTTTCGACCTCGGAGCCGGCCCTCCACTCGCATCAACTGTGGCACTTCATGTCCCGATAAGGCATGAAGGGATATTTCGGGCGACTGAGCAAGCTCCCCTTCATCTTGTCCCCGTTCGCTGAGAATCTCCATCGGGGGGTCGTCCCCTTCTTCCTCAACTAAGTACATGTGAAGTCGTCTACATGCATGGCCCGACGTCCATGGTTGATCAGAGTGGAAGCAAATATTTTGACGACGTTTTTCTCGTATCTGTTTCGGAGTAAGGCAGCGAATAATAGGGTGGTTCGCTGGTTTGCTTATGTTCGCCCGACCTAGTGGTACTTCCGAACTCGTAGCGGCTGCAGCATGAGGACGAACCATAGCTGCCCCTCGCCCAAGGCTGTGATATCGCTGTTGCTTCTCCTCCACCATACGAGCTATCGCAAAACAATCATGCAAATTGAGGGGTCGGATGCCTTGCACCTCAATACGGATCTCATCCCTGAGTCCCCAACAAAGGCACCCATCAAAGCTTCCATTGGCCATCCCCGAACCATATTGCTAAGTTCTTTGAAACGTTCATGGTAGTCAACGACCGACCCTGTCTGACGTATTTTGGAGAGCTCCTGGTTGTAGTCAATATAAGCCGAGGGTCGAAAACGCGCCGCCATGGCTGTGATCAAGGTCCTCCAGTCTGGCCGTCTGTGTTGAGCTATCAGCCATCGGTGCCAACAAATTACTTTCCCGTCGAAGTTCATGGCAGCATGAACCACCTTCATCATCTCCAAGATCCTGTGGCACTCGAAAAACTGCTCGGCTTTAAATATCCAGCTATGTAAATCGTCCCCGCTGAATCGGGTCTAGACTAGACCAACACATACTCAAAAAAGATCCGTATTGGAGCACTCTAACATAAAACTTAAAGAACACAACTAAGAAACACAAATATTGATGATCGAACCCCATGTACTACGATCCATACATGGATCATAACATATACACATTATAGAAAGCAGAGCCACCTGACTAAATATAAAGGCGAATAACGTTAGAAACTTAGACCCTTCAGGACATCCATCTGTCCTCCTTCCTAAAAGCCAAGTGAGTCCCTACTTGCCATGTGACCTTTGGAGTTCGAGTTGCCACCATATTCACAAATATCACAATTTTCTCAAAATTTCACATTAAAAACAGAAAATAAAAAAAAACATGGAAATTTTTCAGTATTTTGAACAAAAAAAATGAAGAGAATCTGTTTTTCATAAATTTTTGTAAAAAATAATTTCAAGGGGTTCTTTTAATTACTATTTGGAGTTTTTTTTAATGATTTTAAGAAAATTAATAAAAAAGTATAAAATTTCATAAATTTTCTATTTCTTTTTTTACATTTTTAATTTTTTGAAGTCTTGATATTTTTTAAGGAAAACAAATTTGCAGATTATTACCCAAGAAAAAACTAAACTAAAATCTCGAAACCAATGCTTATGACAAAACGGTGCAATTCTAGATGGATTCTGAAGCCTACCAACAAGGTATTATATTCTATGGGCCACTAAAAGACCAAAAAACCAATTACAAATTTACAATGGTGGAGCCCATGGCCCGTGGAGCTATGCTTCCAAGAAAAAGAGAAGCTAGACCCAGAACTATGTCTGTGACAACCACATAGTCAAAATACTCAGCTTGTAAGTTTATCACCAGTGTGCACAAAGTATGTGCAATTGTTCAAGTTCCAATTTTCTGAGTTTTTAGGATAGCTGCAGTAGAGAAACACCATCAAAAGTGCACCCAGTATTCTCATCCCATTTTCCAGAACTTCATTTCAGATGATTCACGGTTCAGCTTTCAACCATTTTTTGTTTAAAAAAGAACTAGAGTTTTTCAGCCAAAGAGTCAAAGACATGTGTGGTTCTACCTATGAAAACTCTTATGAATATTGTCATAAGAAATGTACTCAAGAGCATATATAGTTGTACACTGAGTTGTCTAATTCCAATAATGGTACCTCCTAGAGCTCAGACCAATACAATATAAACATGGTGACATCAAGAGTCGGCACCCCAGATACAAGGATAGATGCACTCATGGGGTATTCAAGGCACTCTTATTATGTAGAATCTGGTGATCCTGCAAAACTTGCATCCAGTAGTAAATCATGTAGCAAGGGAGGATTGACAAAATATGAACACATCCATAGTTCAAGTCTCCAATTGTATTGAATCTCGCTCCTCATAACATGCAGGCAAACAGACATACAAAAAATTCATTTTATAGAAAAGTGGCTGAACCAGGAATTTTTGGCTGAGAGGTACTTAAAGTCACCAACCCTGGTCTAGCTTCATCTTAATGTAATTTTTGACAGGCTAGTGCAGAAAGTAACCCATAACTCCTGCTGTAGAGTGATTGATAGGGGGGAACACAGAATGGACAGGCTATTTTGCATTGTTCCATGGATTTCATGGTTACCACAGAATGCAGCAGACCCACCATATTCTCCCATCCACTCTGTATGTGCCTGTGCATGCCACAAAAGTATTCTGTTTCCAACATCCTTAGAATGCTAATCAAACAAGTCCATACTGTCCAAGAGAGATCGTTTTCTATTTTGCCCTTGACATGTAAAATTATAGGCATATCTTTAGGAAACAAGTATAAACATAGTGGTAACATGGATCAATTGAACTAGGAGGAAGGAATATTCAATGAGCAGTAATTTGTTGCTTTAGGAAAGCATGAAAGGTCTAGACATGTTTGTAGCTTCAACATGCATTACTTCCTATCTCAAAAAAGTATAAGTTCTGTTAAATCAGAAGCATAATGAGTTAACCAGACAGGCCTTAAGATACCTGTTTTTCATTAAGCTGCATATGCTCAAGAACAGCTTGGGCCAAATATTTGTCTTCATCGTCTACTATCTTCTCATAATCTTCTAGTAATTGTCTATCTGTAAAGTATTGAATAAAATATAAAATTACAGAAACAGATAACATCCTAGTCACTGAAAGAAGCACCCTAATCAGACAAGCATATAGAGGATTATCATGAGATGAACATTTCATGTGCTCGTGCACTTCTTGCATTTGCTGGATACAAGTTCAAAATTTCTAAACTTGTTAGCAGAAACAAATATGTGAAAATTATTGAAATAATTAAAAGATATCAAGTACCTGTAGATGAAAAAGATAAAAAGAAATAGATATTGGAGTAGCCAAAATTAGAATACACCAAAAGAAAAAATGAATTGATGATCAAGAATGATTTATTTACCTCTTTTGATAACCTGAGCAGCAATATCTTCATGAAGAAGCCTTTCCATTTCAGTCATCAATTCTATATATTCCCTTTCATTTGACTCACAAATCACATCTAGACTATTGAATTCCCACAATGGATCATTACCACAGGTATCTGAAATTTCGTCAGAGCTGCCAAAAGTGGACTGTCTGACTTTTTGGTATTCATCGCAGACTATGTCTCTAAAAGCTGATGTGACCATGTCCTATCAAATATTGGCATGCAAGTTATTAGGACATCTGCAAGAGAAAACCACAGACTCATTCTTACTGATACTGGATTATGTCTATATCTGAAAATGGAAATGTTTCTTATTTATAGCAAATTAAGGTTTACACGTGATTAGAAATATCCACCAAGGCAGGCCTATGATTCAAAAGTATGACAAGAAAGAAATTTTCTTGATCTACCATACAGAAAGGTTCTTATTTTCGTGCTTAAATACAACAAGTGCCTACCTTTGCAATTCTCTAATTGGTCATGATATTCCAAGATTCTGAATCAGACAAACAGAAAGAGGATGAACTACGGAACATGCAGAAAGCAAGATCTCAATTCCCTTATTCGTCACGAGGACTAATTGAAACTGAAATGAGATAACATGTTGCTAGCTCCTTCGATCCCAATATCAAATGCATCTTGAAGATTGGAAATTGCCAAATTGTGTGCACTAACCATTCGTCATCGTCAAACTATTCCTGCAATTCCTCTAGCATCATGAGGCCACTAATTATTCAACCACACGGATCTAACATGGTTGTTTGAGAACTATCAGCCGTTACCAGCATGAATTGCTTCTTGAAAAATGACAGGAGTCAACTTCCATGTAGGTCTCGTGTACGATGAATAAGAATACCACTTTTAACTGAACCTCAACAAGAGTCCCGTAATTCTGCTTGTCTAGAATAGTTGGACAACATGAAAGCATCCATTGGCGAACAATCCGCAATTTTGCCATATCCTACCAGATTCCTGATTGAGTGAAAGCATGTAAACACCTTCTCGTCGAATAAATTTTCCCCTACCAGTTCAAGATTCATATGTAAAGCAGATTGTATTGGAAATCAAGGATATCGTTATTACTCTGATTGAGAGAAACAAATGGCCTACTTATTGGACATCGCCATTCCTCTGACTGAGAGAAACAAATGGCCTACTTATTCTACATGAAGCGGCAAATCATTCTTTTGCGGAATTTTTGAATCGGTGGAATCACCTGACTTAGTTGCTCATTGTGCCGGAATCTCCAAAGCAACCCTTCTCGATCACGCCGAACCCTCCTCAAACAATTCTCTCGAAGCTGCAAATCATTCATCAAGTTCTTCAACTAGCAAGGTGGCTCTACAAAAGATCTCAAATGAAAAACGAAATATACATTCCTGCATTATCAGAGGGGGAGAAAGAGAGGGTTTTACCTTGTCTTTCCAATTAGGCTTGTGGGTTTTGAGAAGCGTCCTTCTAGGGCGATATTCGTCCATCCTATCTCCGCCAGGCTTCAGATTTTGGGGATCCTGTTCAGGTGGGATGGCTGCACAACCGACATCCATCTTCGGACCCTCAACAGATTTGTGCATATTCTTACAGCCGAACGAAGAAGAGGAGGACGGCAAGGAACCAAAGTTGCCGAAGCCTTCTACTTCCTCGTCTCCCTGGCGCCAGAAAATTTACCCCACGAGCCCGCGAAATTTTGAGGTAACAGTTGATCAGTATCCGTTTCGCGTCCGTATCGTTTGGAAATCACAAATCAGCCCTCGACCTTTGCTACCCATTTTTCTTCAGACCTGTCATGTTTCTTTGGCCGGAGATGAGGTTGCAACTTGCAACCCTTTCTTTTATTCCCCTCCCTGATAGCGATGTTGCTTCAGCACCTTCTACATTTCCTTGTAAATTTTCTTATTTAATTATTTTTAATTTTTTATAATCTTTTACAAAGACCTCAATGTAGAAAGAGAGAAGAATCTATTAAATCAGTAATTTTTACTTTTTAGTTGGTTCGGGACTTAAGGCTCAAAATCGGTAAGTAAATATAAAGGGACACATGTAAATGTTGAAAAGATGTTTAAAAGTGGTGAAGGGTTTTATGCAACTTCAAAATTCTTGAAAGAGGTTTAATTTGAAAACGTATAACTTTGAATTGCATGATACTTCTGAGGGTTATTTGACAGTAGTAACACATTGTTATTGTCTTTGAATCCATCCTAAAAATATTTCCTAAAACTGAATCATTTTCTGAGACATGTTTATGGCATAGTAACAATGTATTGCTGTTGCCATAAATCCCTCCTAAACTTCAGCCACATTTGCTTTTCCACTTAATGAAATATTATTTTGAGCATATTTGTGGACATGCGATAAAGACTTATTTATCTTACTTCTTGTCAATCTTATTTATTTGTAGCCAGGGTCAATTTCTGTTGTGTGAATTTGGACATTCAATTTCAATAGCAATATAATGGAGGAACAATATAGCTAGGTATGGTTTGTTTGGTGGCGCATGAAAAAGTTCTTAAAAAAGAGAGAGAAAGGGAGCGTGTGTGGAAGACAAGTCATAGGCAACTCAATGTTCACTAGCATTTGGCACCCTAGTGCAAAGGCATTCTGGTGACCACTATTTTTAGCCACAGGTGCACTCATGTTAGGCATGAATATGTGAAGTGTTGCGTGGCTAATTGTAAAGTGCCAAAAACTTGGGTGGCATTTTGTAATTTTTCATTCATAAATGATATGAAATACTAACCCGCCATGTGAGTTTCTAACTTTAAGCTATAAAAAAATTTAAAATAAATACTTATTAAAAATGACAAAAAAGCTATGAAATGATAGCTTGTAACAATCCGGCTCACTTTTGCACTAGATTTAGACTTCCAGCTTGGCATGTCTCAAGCCGGTCTCAGGCAGCTTCGGTTGCAGCCCCAAAGGTATTAAGAATCAGAATAATTAACCGCTGAACCAACCTCTTTATAAGTCCTTGAAAATTCTTTCACAATCTTTAATAGACGACTAAACTTCTCTTCCACCCAGACATTAAGGTACATGTATTTATGCATGTGGGACCCTAGACATGAGCATCGAGTCCAACTGACTTTGATAGCAATTGTAATAAATCAGCCCACTCTCACACTGGGTTCATCCTCTTGGTTGGGTGAATCTCAGTGCATTCACTAAGATTTTCAATTTCAACTTCAAAAATGCTATGAAGCGTAGCAATTTACCACTTAGCCAACCCCCTTATAAGTCCCAAAGATAAAACTTGAATAAGGAGTAGATTTCAATAGGCATATGAAAGAAGAAGACAACATGCAGTGGCTGTAAAACCTTACGTTTCTAAGCCATAATGAATTAATAAAAATAATAACAAAATGAGAAAAAAGATAGGATAATGAATTTTAATAATTAAAAAATATTAATGTATTATTGAACTGGTTCGTTGCTTGTGGACTGTTGCAATGCTTTGGTTGTTTGGAGGAGACAATTTTATGCTGTCCTCCTTCCCTTCTTTGTTAATTTTGTTGGGTGTTTGCTTCTAAGTTTCGGTGCTATTACTTGTCCTGTGCATTAACTTCATTATTGTTTGTTGAGCCTTTAATTGAGTTCGACGGTATGTCGCATGCCTTGTTTATCTCATGTACAAACGTTGGCTTCTTCGTTACTTTAATAATGTGCATGTGTGATAGATGTATTTGTTATCTTAATGACAGGTATGTGTGATATGAGATGCTTGATTCATGTATGATGAGTATGATATAGCATGTGTGATGTCTGGTGTTTACCATGTTTTTCTTTTATTTGCTGGTTCTTTTTGCATGCCATCATACCACCATTTGAGAGAACATTAAGATGCTATCGTAATGCATGTTCTAAGAGATAATACATACATAAGAACATAGAGAAATGTACATTCATGGCTGGACAAGGCATCGGGGCAGCCACCATATCTCATCCTGATGGCAGAGGGCAGCAGAACACGCTCTGCTTAACCGTATCATTTTTTTTTTTTAAAAAAAAGCAATAAAAAAGAAAGCGGGGTGGGAACCTTGCTGCTGTAGTATTTGGTCCTCTCCTTTAATCTCATAGTTGTCTTTATATTTCCTTAGTTTGAATGTGCCTCATTCCCTTTCTTCAGTGGCCTTAACCTGAAATTTCACTAACAAAAGAAATATATAATGAGAATGAAATGTAATAATGATAACAGAGTCTGAGCAGGAGAAATAACCTGTTGTAACCATGTCTTCAAGGTGCAGCAGTTAAACCCTCAGCCCCTTGTAGAATTAAATAAACTATTAAGTAGATAAAAAAGGGACACACACATATCTACATATGTAGGGTTTAGATTCGGGTATGTCTGTGCTGCGAATCTTTGGTGGCCACTGGCAGACGCCGGAGGTGGCCAATGCTAATTCAGGCTGGCCAAATTCTTAAAAACCCTAAGGGAAAGAAGAAGGGGACAAAATATTTAAAAAATAACAATAATGAATACAAGTGTGGGAAAAAGTGTCACATGCATTGGGGAGTCAAATGAATAGGAATATCAGTGGATCAGATTCAAATTAGATATGCTTTTTACCATATCCATATTTTTTCAAATTTGGATTCAAATGCAAATGGACAAAATCTTATACCATATCTTAATCCGATTTATTAGTTCAACATATGGAACCAATCCAAATCTGGTTTTTAAATTCAAAATATAATTCTGATCCGAATTCTTTTTCCTAGTTTGACATCTGAATCCGATCTAAATCTGTCATTTAAATTTGAGATGCAGATCTGATTTTTCTTATTAAACATCTAAATCCTATTCAAATCGATCATTTAATTTCAAAATCTGAATATGATACAAATCCGATTTTTATACTCTAAATGTAAACATGTTCCAAACCAGATTTTAAATTCATTCATAAGTAAACTTTTAAATATATGAATTGATATTCTAAGGAAAAAAAAAATCCAAAACCCGATTAAAACTTAACTGTGAAGATATCCAAAAAACTGTCAATGATATAGGAAAATTTTTAAAAGGAAAAGAAACATATCAATTGTTCGTTTTATATGCACGGTACTAGTAATACCCATAGAAGTATGTAAATACAATGCAAATCACTTCCCCTTTTGCATCTGCGCTTGGGACTGACATTGGTGGAGTTAAAAATTGCAATATAATATATAATCTATTATGTACTATTATTTTAAAAGAATGAACATATTAAACTAAAAATTAGTAAAGAGATTATAATAACAATTATCACTATATTAGATAAGACTAAATAACAATAAAAAATAACTATAAAGTTCTTCAAAATTTTGGAATCTTCACAAAATTTTGGATCATATTTTCATCATATTGGCACCATGTCGAAGACAAATATGATTAAACAAACCTTCATTGTGTATAAAATTTACTTAAATGAATACATTGGACATATGTAAATATAAGTTTTTATTGTTATAAAGAATGCATACAATCATATAAGGAAATATACATCTAGCTTATCAATCAGCTTCAATATATATCAATGCAATTGGTGCAACCTCTTCAAGCAAATGTTTGAGCAAATCAGAGTCACCTAATAAAAAATGTAATTAAACATAAAAAAATTAAGTTATTCAAAACATAAGTATAACTTATTACCTTCACAATATAACCAATCTTGTGCACATATCAAAGCCTCCATGGTCTTTACACCTAATCGATTTTTATACGAATCAAGAATGTGCCCTCCCTGTATGAAATATTAATTATGATGCAATGGTTGATACATGAATAGTCAAAATATCACATCTCATTTTAGATCATACATGGTATTTAGGTGCATTGATTTTTCATTACGTCAAAACATCAATTGGATTGTTCTTTGGATAAACAGGTTTCTTCAAATATAACTCTACATGTGATTTTTTTGCTAACATTGTGAAAGTTCTTTAAGAAAATCATATAATGTGTTGGTTTTGGGCTTCTTTTGCAAAGAAAGCTCGACTAAAGAAGCGAAGTTAAATGCATCATTATCCTTATCAACATTAACAATACAACTAATAGAAAGTACTTTTGATGCATAAATAGTCATGTACTCATCAAAAAGATCACAAATATAGTTTTTGATTGTAGAGATATGCTACTATGCTTCATCTTCATAAAATAGCTTATAATAATATTCACTTGTCTTCTTGTTATAATGAAAATAAAAACCATTGCAACTACTAAAATTATATTGCACATGTCCCAATACTTGTTGAAATTTTACTTCATTCTATTCAACATGCTTGAAAAATGAATATTTGAAGTTGAACACAATAGGTTAGTTTTCATATTTATTTTATAAAATTTCATAAGGAAGATGTTGGGAACTAGATTTTTGATAGCAAAAATGGCATTTGTAGCATCATAAAATATTTTTAAATAGTTATGAATAATAGTAGCGTCCCTCCACTCATCTTTACTTGGTGTCAAATACTGTGACAATCAAGTTTTTGAAAAGGACTAAACACATTTTTGTATGTCAACGCTACATCAAACATAAGACATATTGAATTTCATTGAGTTAAAACATCAATGCATAACTTTTTTTATAAGAAAATTTCACATGACGTACCGCTCGGTCAAAAATTTTACAATGAGTTTGAGATGCTTTAATATATTTAATACTTTCCTTGATCTTATCAATTACACCACTTATTTCATTTATAACATCTTACACCACTAAGCTAACAATATGAGCAGCATAACTTGAAAAAACTTACCATTACAAAAAAATACATTTTTTTTCAGGAAGCTACTTCATTAATTTCATAACTATATTGACATTTGTAGAACAATTATCTAATGTAACTGAAAGTAACTCACAACTAATGTTCCATTTCAATAAACAAGCTTTGATAGCCAATGCAAGTTTTTGTCATGTGTGAGGAGTCTCAACAATAACAAAATTAAGAATTTTGTTTTTTATCTCTCAATCATCGTCAATATAATGTGCAATCAACTACATATGGCCACGTTTCTGACAAAAACAAGTTCACATGTCTATTGTGAGACTAATTCTTCCATTAATTTTCTCTAAAATATCATGTAACTTTGTCATTTCCTTTTGTAAATCTGCATACAATCTGTTATAATAGTGTTGCATGACAATAATTTGAACTATGGTTGTAAGCCTTTGACAAACTTTTGAAAATGAAATGACTAACTATGGAGAATGGGTACTCATGAAGAATATCCATATCAACTAGATCAAACCAGTTTTTCTCTTCATCAAATTTAAAAGTACCAATAAAACTTGTTCCATCTTTAATAATTTTTATTAACCATAAGACGTTATTGGCCTGATTCTATGTTAGGCCTCTTAGGACATGTGTTTCAATGGTTTTTTTAAATCTGTGGTGCCCATTTTACTCAGAAGAAACCTTGCAATGATGGCAAATAGTTTGTTGAATACCTGCTTCATTTACAGTCTTGCTGAATTCATTCTATATAGTTGATCTTAGTACTTTGGCCTTTGGAGGAAATATATTAGTCTTTAAATTATTGGCATACATAGAACTAGATACATTGACTAGATGTTATAGATTCTATATGTTTCATATATTAAAAAAAACAAAAATAAATAAATAAATAATGAAGTGTAGAGCATAAGAAAGAAATATTAAGTATATATATATAAATAACTCTATCTTACCAATTAAGGAGGTTCTTGGGCATCCCCTCTTGACTCAAGATTAACAAATTAAATCATGACCAAATAAGGTCATATCTCAGACAAGCAGGTTAAAACTAAGAAGCACACATTATTCATATGAGTAGATAATATAAACTTATTGAAAAATAATAGACTAATGAGAATTAGCAATAACATCCAAGAATCTATGTCACCGCGGTATGCAGTTTTGCCCTGCGTACCGGTACTGGTATGCCGGTACGGCAGTACCGTGGTACGTTGGATCTTCCGAAATTTCAAAATCCGGAATCCGACCCGAAACCAGATCCAAAATCTGGTAAAATAATATGTTTGGATCTGATTCCGACCCAGAACCAGATCCATAATCTGGTAAAACAGCCTCCGTTTCTCACCCCTCGAGGTTCTGACTGAAGCATTCATTTAGTTTATTATATTGTGACTTTCTTTTTCCAAAAACATCAATACAGAACTAAAAAATTTCCTCAAAACCAAATGTTCAAATTTCCTTTTTTGGGTGAAAGTTGCTCTTAGTCTTAATATATTATTTACATGGTTGATTTAATTTGTTGAGAATTAATCAAACAAGAAAGAAACGTTGAAGCTTTGCTCATGAAATTTCGTATTTAAACCCCATTTAAGCTTGAATTAGCAAGGTTCTCAATGTGAATTAGTGAACCGGAGATATCATATAAGCCCAATTTGGCCTTAAAAACCGGAGTTACAAACATCAATTTGTGAACCGACTCGGTGGAGATACCAATTTCGGGGAATCGACGGTACGCGCAAGTATAATTTAATTAAAAAATTAATATTATCACAAAAAAAATACACCGTACCCGTACCATCATTTTTAAAAATGCCATACCTGTACCCGTTTTCCCGTACCCGTACCAGCACCCGTACCCGTACCGCGGTGACATAGCCAAGAATACTTGTAAATATGTAGAAACATTATAAGCATCAATAATTATTAACTATCAATCATACGTATGTCAAGATTTGGGAAGATCCGATGGTGGCAGGTGTAGCTTTTGATTGGGTTCTCTCCATCTAGTACCACCCAAGACTTTATGAATAGCCAGCTTGTATACATTTTTACATGGCCATGAACATGGACTTAGCTTATCTCATTGACAACAAATTTAAAGAACACCAATCGGACATATGACAATGTTAATTGTTGAGGAAGTTCTTGGGCATCCCCTCTTGATCAAGTTTAGCAACATTGGAGCTTTCTACCATGATCGATGGTAAGATTATTAGGTATTCTATCGTTCTAAGAGAACAACATGCGCAAATTAAATTATGTCCAAATAAAATCATATTTCAGACAAACAAATTAAGACTAAGAAGCACATATTATTTCATGCAAGTAGATAATATAAACTTGTTGAAAAATACAGATGAGACTTAGCAATAACATCCAAAAAGACACTTGTAAATATGTAGCACATCTATAACATTGTACGCATCAATAATTATTAATTATCAGTCATCTATATGTCAATATTTGAGAAGATCATATGATGGTAGAGGTAGCTTTTGATTGGGTTCTTTTCATCTAGTACCACCTAGGACATCATGGATAGCCAGCTTGTATGCATTTCTATATGGCCATGAACATGGACCTAGCTTATGTCATTGAAAATAAATGTAATGAATACCAATCCAATATATTTCAATGTTAATTGTGGAGGAGGTTCTTGGGTACCCTCTCTTGACTCAAGGAAAGCAAGATTGGAGCTTTCTACTATAATTGGTTGTAAGATTATTGAATATCATATCATTCTAATAGAACACCACACATGAATTAAATTATGATCTTATATGATCACATTCCAGACAAGTATATTAAGACTAAGAATTATATATTATTTCATACGAGTAGATAATATAAATTTATCAAAAAATAATATACAGATGAGAGTTAGCAATAACATCTGAGAAGACGCTTGTAAATATATCAAACATACCAGAACGTTGTAAGCATCAATAATAATTAACAATGACTCATCCATATGTCAAGATTTGGGAAGATCAGATGGTGGCAAAGGTAGCTTTTGATTGGGTTCTCTCCATTCAATACCACCCAAGATACCAAGAATAGCCAGGTTATATGCATTTCTAGATGACTATGAAAATAGACATAGCTTACATAATTGAAAATAAATTTAACGACACCAATCAAATATATGACAACGTTCATTGGGTAACGTCACATCAATAGTCATTAATTTTAAACATTTCTAAGAAATCAAACACTAGCAAGAAATAAATAACATGTTTAGTTGACATAAATGCCATGCCGTAAATTAACTAAATTATGCTTGAAATGTGCAGGCTTAGACAAACAAAATTTACTTGTTGTAGATATGATCTTTACACATCCTTAGTAGACGTGCAATGTGCACAAACACACAAGAGTTGTTATAAATTACTTTGTCTCTGGTACTTAACTTATCCTCTCATAGCTTAATCACACTCCATAAAGAATCGGTCATATGATTGCATTACCCTCCATAGATCAATCAAATTGAAAACAATTTGATCCACGCTTGGTTTATAGTTCCCCAATTCTTATCTAACCCAAGCAAATTAAACCCATGTTACACGGTTTCATTTATGCATATTTTATCATCATAACCAAGAATTGAAGAAACAGGCCTTCCCTAAGGTTGCAATGGATAAAGTGGTCCTTTGTGATTTAGATGCTCTAACAAAATTAAGCATGTCAATCCCAAACACAATATTTTTTCAAATCAACCATATTTACAGTATAAAATAATGGTGGGCGTCTTTGGATTGTGCCCTTCCATATCTAACACAAAAAGTCAACCAAGAGGTAAAGAAAATTTGATGGGCATAGAGCCATTTCTCTTTTATTTTTCTTTAAACATGAACAATAAATATGATGAGAAGAAAATATGTTGATGTATGGAGGTAAAGGATAGAAAAAAAACTTTTCTTTGTGTACCTATGAGTGCTTGAAGGCATTCTTTAATCTCTCTGTAAGTCTGGATGGCTGCAATGTGTCTTGCTGGAGATGTTCTTTGAAAGAGCACAATGCCAACGTGTTGGTAAAGCTGTTCTAGCTCTTTAAAGGAGTAGAACACCAAAAAGTACTCCGTAACTCTCAACAATACAAGTACTGCTATAGAGAAGAAGAAGACAATGGCAAAAGAGAGAGAGAGAGAGAGGGAGAAGTGGATTATGTATCTCTATAATTTTGGAAACCTTATCATGGTAAAAGATCTTAACCAATAGTTTTGGAAAAAGTGAAAAGAAAAAAGGAAAGTTAGGAAGTTGTAAAGTTGTATACCCTAAAAATAAGGATAAAAAGGGAGTAAGCAGTGAATGTAAGAAAAGGAAAGAGGTAAGGGAGAGAGAGAGAAAGGGGAAAATGCTGGAGAGGACAAAAGCACATACTCTAATCCCTTGATCTCATGTTGCATATATTGTGGGTATGCATCCTTATCATTGGTAGTAACTATTATTCGTTTTCTTCTCCTATTTATCTATTATTTTCTCTCTACATTCCCCCTTTCCTCTTTTCCAACAATTCGCTTTTGATTTCTGAACACCAATGCCTTCAACCTCCATGTCTTGTTTAAAGGTTTGGGTCACTATTTTGATTCAAATCTTTTGATCTAGTTCAACTAATTCTAGTTTTTTTTTTGTCTGATAATTTCAAGATGTCTCCGTTTGTAAAGAAAGGCGTGATTTGATTAGAACATGAAGAAACCCGACTGCAAAAGTAGTTTCTACACTCAGATCCTTCTTCAATTTGCATTGATTACTGGTATATATCCTCTTTGATTGAATCCATCATCCTATTATTTCCTGCATGTCTATCCTTAGAGAGCATCTAGGACAATGCTAGCACTAAGCAACGTTAGGGATCATTAAGAAAGCAAAGGCAAGTCCGTCTTTTATGATAAATTGTTGGCCATGTCATCGGTTTTAACTTATTCATTTCTATGTTTCTGACTTTCATATTCCCTTTTTCTAAATGCCCTATAGTCAAGAGGAGAGCAATCTCAAGAGAAAACTTTGACTTTTAGGTGCTATTTATTAAGCCTTAGGACTTAGTTTTCATCAGTTAGATATCCATTACAGAACTCATTTTATACTTCTCCACCATGTCCATTTTTACATAGTAGCATGGTAAGGTGCATCAATTTCTGTCTTGTTCGCTTAAAATCTATTTCTACCATTGATATTTATAAATGTGCAAAGCATGCTTGCTTAGCCAATTTTTTGTTTCATCAATCAATCCTTTCAGTGCATTGTAGGTCAGTGGTGTGATTCCTATTTTGCATGATATATAAAAAATTTTCATGCTTTAGAGTGATTAGTTATTTTCTAGCTCACTGAAGTGGTTGAAATTTTGATCTATACACAAATTATCTATCACATAGATACTCTACATGGTGCACTAAAGTATGGCTTTCTTTTGTTTCTTGAAGCCTGTGAAAGTACACAATTACTTGGCCTAGGATAGAAAATTGGCCTACTTTTAAAGTTTTCTTCTTCTAGATATTCTTCCGATTATGTTTTCCACTCTTAAATAGCGTTAAACTCACAAGAAAATGCAATTTCAAAACCTGGGCAAGACCCTAACTTCTTTATCCAAGATCACATTTATATCAAGGATGATACTCATATTGGATGGCCTTAAGTAGTTTGTGTTTTCAAACATTTAAAATGATCCAGTAGATTCATTAGTGTTAGCATTATAAAATGGTTGTGATTAACTTTATCTTTCTATCAGATCCTATGTGAAACAATTGGTTGTACCTCTTCTAGTAGTTGAATGTGTCTTTTCTAAGATATAAAGGAAATGTACAAAAGCTGGGGCACAAAAGGCTAAAATAGTGAAGCAAAAATTGCTGCAATGTAGTTGTACATGCAAATTTATATCTAGATGTTGATTACAATAGATTTAATTAATTTAGAGTTTGCTATGAGATTCATCTTTGTCATTGTGTTGTTTGATGAGTCCATGTTTGCCCTAAATTTCTTGTTTACTTTGTGAAATACATGACAGGTTCTATGTGCTATATGAAAAAATTTTACCTACATGAACATGAAAGGAGACTATTTGGCAAGAGTATAACTAGCAACATCCTGAATAATGGAGGACTTAGTGATGGATTCATTGGTATGGTAGCTCCATCTAGCATTTATATTGTTGGTTTGCACATGATTTGTTTCCCCTTCTATCACTCACAACATCAAGCTTTAATATGTTTATCTAAAACACAAATAAGAAGAAGTTTGAATGGTTGAATTCTATAGTTGACATCTTCATATTTTTAGATTGGTTTGACCATGTTTGGAAGAGAAATTTTATGTCAGGTTTTGCCACTTCACTAGTAATTCATAAGGACTAGGTAATAATTTTTTTAGTTTCTCTACCATGCTTTCTTCCTTTCCAAGAAAAATGGTTCACATCACCTAATTTAGTTCCTGATAATATATTATGCATCCACTTTATTGTTATAGATATGGTTGTTGCAGCAGTATGCATTTTCTTTGCTCTATTAGTGATGTCATTGTGACAAATACAGTTGATCAGAGAGCGTGACATAAGATGGTGTAGAGTTGAGGTTGTTTACATCTGGAATTCTTGCTTTTGACTTTCAATACTCCAACTAAGCTTCTTGTGCTTGCTATGGGTTGTCCTAGTGGCTTCAACATAGACAAAAGCATGCACTCATCAAAGTTAGAAAAATATGTGTTGCTTAAAGTGTGAAAAACTGTAGTATTTTTGAGACAGAAGCTCATAGGGTAGGGGCTTGCCTTCATAATTAGTGATGGATCTGGTAATACTCTTTCCTTTAGCTGTTCACCAACATTTACTTCAGCAATTATGATCTATCTGCTATCAGGTTAGAATCTTAAGCATATAACTTAGGTGCCAAATTATATATTAGAGGTTCTATCTTTTATAATGTTCAAATTTCAGTGGGTTGGGTCACACCTTGGCTTCTAATCTAGATTGTCTAACCCTAATCTAACATTTGGACATTGTTTTTACATGCCAAAGGAAAATTGACTTCAATTTTCATGAAAATCTAAGCTTGTTACACATGTCTTTTCAATTGTTTTAAAAACCTCAAGTTCACATGTTCTAGAATGTAACATATAAGGAGAATGTGTTATATCAACCATGTTTGTCCATCATATGCTTAGGCCTCTCCAATGTGTAGGATAGGTGTTCTCTACGTTAAACTTGCATATCATGATTTTATTGTGTCATGTTTCATCTCATTTATATTGTGTTATGTTTTGTCCTTCAGGATTCTTTATCTACACATTCATGTAGTTTCATAGCAAGTCATTATGATTGCTCTATATATGAGATATGGTGACCTCCAAACGATGTTTCTACATTGTTAATTGATCCCGAGATGCACACATGCCTAATGCATCATGATTTTTATTTCCTCGTTGTGTTATATTCTAGGCTAGAATGTATGATATATGGTTTGTTTTCCATATTATAATCATACAAAATGGTTTATCCTGCATGTATACACTTTAATTTTTCATCTTTTCTCACGTTGGTCAATACGAATGCCACTACACATGCACATTATCCTCTTATAAACCAATGTCGGATCGGCACTATTTGCATACTTAGATGAATCTTCTTATACAAACAAGGTCAAACACCTCGACATCTTTTAGGATACACTTTCAACTAGAATCATGATTTTTCAATCCTTTTCCAAACACATTTTCAATCTAGTTTCCAAACATCATGTCAAGTGCTATTCCAAAATCATTTTGTAAATTCCATGTTCTAAATCTCTTTTCCTACTTGGTTTTCACACCATAATCTAAATTGTATTCCATGTTGAAAATATATTTCAATGTTTGAGATTCAAATAGGAGCTATGGCTGGTTCGTAACATACTGTGCGATGATAATCCTTGCATGTTAACAATAAAACCAGTCATATTCTCACATGGAATCCAACGTCACATTTAACTTCCTTCTTGGTGTTTTAAACCATGTTCCAGATCATCTCTCAAACCTTGATTTCAAACTCCTCTTCAAAATCAATGTCATTTTCTATGATCTAAATATGATCTTCAATTTCATTTAAAAAATGCATGCATCATGTAGTTCTAGGTTGCATGTCATGACCCAATGATTAAAAGGACATTTTGATCTTCCTCGATATGTTAATGCCTTGACGGTTGCTCTAGTTTTTCAAATCCAATTTCTCGTTCAAATGTTAGGTCTGTCTATGCATACATTATATGTTGTTCTCTAGGGTTGAAGTATAACATTTAGAACATCCAAGCATTAAACATCGTTGTTTTGGGTGTTGGATATACTATCTCTAGTTATGGTGCTCGGAACGGTCAATCCTTGTACCGACAGGATGGATCTCTTCTTTAATTCATTGGAACAAAGGGGATTATATCCTTTTCCATCAAGGATGCGTGGTTTCTTCATAAGAAATTTTGCATGTAAACAATATATATACATATGTGTGTGTGTGTGTACAAAATTCCACAAAAAAAAAGCAAAATTAATACAAAACAAGTGAAAAATGCATTTTAGAGAATTGATATGAAAAATTGCATATGAACAATGCAAAAAATAATATGTTTTTTTAAACCATATCCAAGTATGTTGTTGTACCTGCGCCTACATGTTAGCGAGTACAACAGCAATTTGTTGTATTCATGTCAATTTGCCCTAGACTAGCTCTATATTCTTTAAACATGCAACTATTTCTTATCCTTGTAAAGAATTATTACACTTTGGCAAGGACAAACTGCATGTGGTTCCTTGAATATCTAACCAATTAACAACAAAATAATAAGCAAATAAAATTATGTAGAGACATTTATCGATATCTGAAAAAAAGAAAAAATAAGAGTATGTGCATATTAAAATGCATGTATAAAGTTTTTAAATGTAAATTTGTAATCTTAGCAAATATGAAAAGCAAAAAATATCTGTGAAGGCACTCTTGCGAAACTGAAAAATTAACCTATGACCACCATTTTAGTTGGTAGTTCCAACTTACATAGTATGTCAAGTAAATGAAAAACATTAGTACATATCCATTTGACACAAAAAAAGAAGAAAATAACAAAAAAAAACTAGAGGGAGCCTCTTCATCGGCCTAAGGCATGAGTTCAACTTGATTATATGCTAAGTACATTTTTTTCATAACTATACATTTAATTTTCCTACCTCTCACATAAGTAGACATTGAAACAAATTATTGTCATAAAATAATTCTTTCTTGACCTGCTAGGAGATTTAGAATAATGAGTATATTAAAACCAACAAAAGAACACCAAACTTTTGGAAAGAACAATGAACAATTTTAAAAAAATGTGAGACATGCTACCAAAACACCCAATCAAGTCATAACCCACCCATCAATTTTCAATGAAGATAAAAATATCTTCAGTACATACTAATGTTTAAGATGACATGAAATAGTCTTTCAGTAAAATCAATAGTACTTACACAAAAAACATTGAAAGGAATAAGCAAAAAAGGTCGATCATCAGATTGCTCTCTCTCTCTTTAATTTGTTGGGGAGAAAACCAAAGGTGCAAAAGATTTTCTCTTTATGTGGACCTCTTAAGAGACACTTGGTATGCACATATAATAAACCCCTCAAGAAAGCAAATCTTAATCATTTATGACCTCGATCAATGAGAGTACAATAAAATAACAATAACAAACTGTAAAAGAGATCAAGCAAAGGAAAGAACACACTGATCTATATGAAAAACCTCTTTTAAATGAGAGGGAAAAAACATGGGGCCACCGCCAAAAAACAACGATGTGAGAATGCATATAATATATCTTGTCAAGCCTTGAAACTTGATGAATTACTACTCTCTTTGCATACAAAAACCCCTCCACCCCCCTCACCCCCCTTTCTCTTGCCATCTTGATGGTAGAAGAAGTTTTTTCTCTCTCTCTTTCTTATACACCAACAGACACATAAATGAACACTCCAATGACAAAATCTCTCACCCTTTTTAAGAAAAAGACATATATGGGTTTAATTTTATGGCATAAAATATGAACAAATATAGACCTTTCAGTCAAACCCGACATTGGATTGTCTACAACAAAGAGCACTAAAGAGAAATGGATCAACCCAAATCCAACAATAACCCCTTCCATACTCATGGAGGCATCACCTCTTATAGCGCATGACCCACCTTGCTAATCATCAATTAGCAACAACTCCTACCAAACATTGGCAAAGCTTTACTTTGTCCTCTAGTAGGGTCTTCATCATCATGTCTGACAGATTGCTTTTCATGTGAATCTTTTTTAGCTATACCAACTTCAACTCTATACCATTTCTGACCAAATGATATCTCAAGTCAATACTTTTGCACTTAGAATAAAAGCTGGATTTCTGGCCAAATGTATAGCACTCTGAATATAACAATTAACCACATACTTTTTGCACTAAGCCCAAATTTTTGATGATATTCTTCATGCATAGCATTTCTTTGAATGCTTTAGTTGTGGTAATATACTCAGCTTTGGTAGTAGAAAGTCCAACATACTTCTGCAATTTAGATTGCCATTGCCATGAAACTGCTAGGGACAAGTATAGACCGCTTTGTCATATCCCATATTAGACTCTCTATAATTAAGAGAACTAAAGAGAAGTTGAACATTCCAAATGACAATGGATCCAAATGTAACTTGATTTAGAAAACCTAGTTCTGATATCATTCAAACACAATCTAAACAATGTTTGAGAAACAAAACCATGTTTTGGCCTTTGAAATGACATTTAAGTGTACCGCTTAAATACACCCTAGGGTCCGGTGCCCTTGTATGCCTTACTTTTCAATTAATCACCCACCCATTAGTAGTACAAGTGGATGGATGAGATCTGAACTTGAAAGCAAGTTGAGTGAACTAAACAGAACATGTTAAAACATGGTTCATCAATTTTTTTGGTATTGCTCAACTCATGTTTGTCATGAGGTGAGTTTGAGTCATTTGAGAATGAAAAGTTTGTTTTAGCTTGCATATATCGAACCAAACAAGATATGTTCAAATATAGTTCATTAATGTTTCAAGTATAGCTCATACTACACTCAAGTTCATCATGAGGTGAGTTCAAGTCATTTTGAAACTCTTGTTTGATCTTCATATGTCAAAATAAACAAGACATCCAAAGTTATTGCAGACGAATGAGACCAGAATCCTACCACTCGAGTGAAAGCCGACTTCCCCCATTCCCCCTGCCCTTAGGCTCCAAAGCTGCATTGGCAGGAATGTTCAACGAATCGAGCTAGCTCGGGATTGACTCAAACTTGCTCGATTAAGCTCGACTCGTAAGTTAAATGAGTTGAGTTCAGGCTTAACTTATATCTCAAGTTTGTAAACGGGCCAAGTTCGAGTTGGATGAATTCGACTCGATTAAACTATATTAGACTCTTTCAACACTAATACTCATTTTTGTAATTTCAAAAACTTAAAATAACTTAAATAAAAATGTGGAAACATGAGCTTAAATGAGTTGAGCTCGAGCTCAATCAAGCGACTCGAGCTCGAGCTCAGTCAAGCGACTCGAGCTCGAGCTCACCTCATAAGAGTTGAGGATGCCAAGCCATATGTGAATTGAGTTGAGTTCGAGCTTGCCAAACTCGAGCTCGGCTTGCTCATTGTACATTTCTATGCATAAATGCCTCAAGGATACACCTAAACTGTACATCAACTAGTGAATCTCTTCCCGATCGATATAAAAAATTCAAGCTTGAGCTTGGGATGCATGTTTTCAAATATAACACACACACACATGTATGTATATATATATATATATATATATATATATATATATATATATATATATATATATATATATATATATATATATATATATATATATATATATATATATATATATATATATATATATATACACACACACACACACACACACACACACACACACACACACACACACACACACACATGGGAGTTCAATGTTGTAGTGTGCCAGAAGTTACCGGATGATTAAAATTATAAAATTTGTCACTAAATAACAGCCATTAAATTGGTAATCGCCATATTTTATGATGCAACGAAGGTCTACAGTGGCTTTAGTAACAACGATCTATGGTCTTTTCAACAATAAATTTTTAATTGACATACAACAACATTGACCTTTTTATACATGTATATATTGACACACGTATATACACGCACACGAGCACAAACATGCATGAACATATACACCAAATAATACACATGTGCTATATATAAAAGTCAACCAACTTATTAACAGCTCATTTACTGACAGGCCTATTCAAATTGGCTTGCTAAACTGAATTGAGTTGGGAGCAGGACAACTATAAGCTCAAATTGTTCAAATATATATGTTTCAAAAAACAAGGCATTTGATTCAATTTAATGATATCCAAACAGTTTATGTAACAAATTGAAACTTCAGGAACTTGCGATTTCAGAAAGTGAAAAACAAGAAGAAGTGCAAAACTCATGATATTTTCAAAAAGCACGACTGAGAATATAATCTGTAAAAAGAAAAAACTATGCTGAATTCATCAACACGACATTCACTCATTAGGGCCCGTTTGATGCATAGGAAGAATTTAACATGGTAAATTTTTCTAAAAAAATTTATAGGATGAAATTTCTCCCACTTCCAATCTAAGGCCCTGTTTGATGACAGGGTAGAATTTAACATGGTAAAATTAACCTTGTTTGATGCACATGGTAGTTTTTTGCAGGGTAAAATTAACTTTGTTTGATACATAGGGTAGAAAATTTGAGAGACTTTTTCCATGATTGTTAGTAGTTGTTGTTATTTTTTTCTCCTCCCCAATTTCACGTGGGAAGAAATCGAAAGATGATCTTCCAAAACAACAAAATGTTGATGTTTACACATACGCATTAAGCTTGCCGTACCAAAAAAATTTTAGGTAAAAAAAAGTAACACAATTATGACTATGACATCCAAGAGTGCAATATAGTTGACGAAATAAAAGTTAGAACTATAACACAGTTAAACCTGTATCAAAGTTATAAAACCTTAACAAAAGCGTGTATTCTCATCCACAATATAAGTTTAATGAGTACATATCCAACAAAGAAAACATGTAATTACAAAACAAGTAATCCAACATTTGTGGCTGCACTTTTGTTCAACAAACTTTGTGTCTTCTATTTCTTGCTTTGTGATGACATTTTCAATGTCTGGAGGCCTACTTACTTGTACACCATATTTGTTGTGGAGATACTCATTCATGTGATACTCAGCTGCATCGAATGAATCAATCGATCTGAAGAGGGCGCCCTTGTATCGATATACTGAAGGTTGGCACCACATCAATACATTTGTTAATTGGGTCATAGCCAAACCCGCTTGTATTCAATATTTCCTTTATGACTGTCAAGTTGGGTTTGGAATACTTCAATTTGTTTTTTATTTTTTCTTTACTGAATTTGGACCGAATCTGTTCATCATGTTTTTTTCAATTGTTGTATACGCTTTAGACTTCAAACCTCTACCAGATTTCATACCAGGCATGCGTGAATGCTCCACAAGAAGTTGGACTAAGTAGTCCATTTGTGGTTCAACCCACGTAAGATTTTCTCTTGATGGACCACTGTCTTTTATGGTAATGTTTTGTACAATATTTCTTCACAACTATTTCAGTATGAAAAATCTTGCATGAAGAAAGTTGATAGACGATAACAGGGAAAAGAAACCATATTAGGAAGACAAAAGCAAACGAGCACCCATCTCTGGAAAAGTCTAAACAACAGACATGCTTATAAGGAACTATCAATGTGATGCATCAGGCAATAGAGATCGACCATTAGACACATTTTCACCAAATCAACTGATTGGTAATATGGAACTATCAATGTGAAATAAGCTCGTTACAAGAAGCTAGGACTGATTTAAACAGCCTGAGTGGGAGCTGACCATGAGGAGGAGATGAAGTTGTTGAGAAAGAACCAAACATGGGTTATTGTCTCATTGTTTTGGAAAATTGATAAAATGGAGCCGTGATGTTTGTGGCATGCATGGAGGACTTTGAAAAACAGTGAGATGATATCAGTCAACTAAAAGAGCAATTTAAACAACAATTTGAATCGAGAGAACTTGGTGGTGTAAAAAAAATATTGGACATAGAGATCAAATAAGAGGAAACTAGTTGCTTATGACTAACCCAACATAACTATATTCTCTTCAATTAACATGACTATGTTGATCCCATGACTGCTCCTTGAACACCAAGTTAGATCATCATTAAATATGTGCTCTGAAACAAAAGATGAAAGTATGGAAATGTTGAAAGTTCCATATTCTATGACATGTACAAGGCTGGACTCTTTCACATACAGTTAGCATAGTGAGCAAGTATATGACCAGTCTTGTTAAAGAATTTTGTTTAGTTGTTAAGCTGGATTTTCAATGTCTAAAAGGTGAAAAGCTAAGTAACACAAATTCTTTAAAATAGTTGCTGACACAACTTGGTTGCATGTGTTAAAAATGAGAATAACCAAGAAAAGACAATGCGTTTAATGTGATGAAGGTGAAATCTTCATCACAGAAGGCATACTATAGACATTGATGGCTCTTGTGCAAAAAAACCTTTATTTAAGCATGACAAATCTATTACTGAGATTTTTTGATAATTTTCAGTTGCAGATCTGTTGCCAATATTTGTTGGTACTTATCTACGGTTGTGGATTCCTTGTCCCATTTGCTCATCAATTAGCTCTTTAGCTATTAAAATTTTGATCTTTGATTAGAGCATTTCCTCTGTCATTTCGATCTTGTTGCCAGACCACTAACTAGACTGACTAGTTGACCAGTTGGACAGACTCTCTGGTGATTTGATAATCACATCCCTGTTTGACAGTTGGTAACTTTGCTTTAGAGTGCTCTAGGCCAACTGAAATTCTTAGTAGCACGACAACATTCATGAGTGTGGGTGTGGCAGCTGGTGCGAATCAATGAACCCTTAATAATTATAAGTACATGCATAACAGAATCAAACAAAGGCAAGCTATGCTACTGATAGAAAGTTTATCAAGAAAAACCAATGGCAATAGCAAAAATGTTTCACAAAAAGGGAGTTGGTGAATTTTGACTGAGTCCCCAAAGAAGAAACACAAAAGAAAAGCAAGCCCCCATTCCATTTATTGTGAAAAGAGAGAGAGGAGAGAAAGAGAGGCAGAAAGAACCTGGTGAAGTCTTCTTCCCTGCCGGTGAAAAGGGATTCTGCCCAGAATATCCAGGCGCACTGGGGGAGTAACCAGCACTCGGACTGCAATGAACGGACCGAACTCGTTTAAGCAAAAAGAGCAGAAAAGTTGTGAATCTGGAAAGCATGCACAGAAGATGCAGAGTACCTGTATGGTGGAGAACTTGGAGTGTAGTATGGACTGGCAACAGAATAGGTTGGGCTGTAAACAAGGAACAGAAAAAGGAAGGCATCAGCAAATGACTATCCCATCTCTTTCAATGAAAATCTACACCAAGTGTTACTTTGGAACCGAGATTTCAGTGCAGAGAACAAACATCCAAACAGATAGGAAGAAAGATGCTCTTCGTCAACTTCACCAGAACCTAGGAGCGGCGAAAGGGCGACGGTGGCAGCTTTGGCTTTATTTCAAATGATCCACTTAATCCGTTCCATTCAAAAGGAACTAATTAGGCTTTATTTTTATTTTTTTTTGGAACTAGACAGCAAGTTATCATAGGAAACCGAACTAAAAACTCAGAGAGACGTATCTGTTGTTTCTCTAGTTTATAATTTGTCATTTATCCAGATCCAGTACATTGAATTGTGAGTCTATCATGAGACATTACTGGCGCGTTTGACAGATCTGAGGCTGATATGAAACCCTTCCCCTTCCACCCTGAGCACCTCTTGAAAGTCATCATCACTTCCTTACGACCATTTAATTTCCTTTCGACCAAAATAAGTTTGGGTGTTAAATCTGCTAATTATTGTTGTTTTCAGCAAAGACAAAATGCAGCAGACATAAATACGAAAGTGCAAGCACCGTGAAACCTTGAGGCGTCCTTCTTTTTCCTCAATATTTCACTATTTTTTTTTCTCATGAATGTATCATGTTCATATCACAATCGCATGGGTCCGTTTCAGGAGTTGTTCGTCAACCGGTGAGTTCTTCAACCTGCAAATGGCAACCCAGAAAACTAGAGACCAAAGGATTGGTCTTTCTTCTCCATAATGGTTGCCTTCATTCCCGTCGAGGTCGTGGGCACCTGCATCCGCCTTTTGATTTGAGCTCATACCAACGGTCGATTTGACAATATATATGTGACTGAATAGTAACTTAAGTTATTAGTCACTTAGTTATCTCATTAAGCCGGTCTATTTGATGTTGATGAATGCTTGAGAGACAAATATAAAAAAAAATAGAAACTGATATTAAATGACAAAAATATTTATCATATTTTTTTTTTCTTGTTTTTCTCTAAACCGTTGATCATAATAAATCGAATGACATTGATTAGATGACTGGGTGATATATATATATATATATCCAAGTTTAGAAAGAGAAATCCTCTGACTCAGCACATTGTTCGAATACATCAGATGGTGCATTTAATCATATTCGCTGAAGGAACTTGGAACTTCAGATAGTCGGCAGTAGCAGAGAAAAAAATTTTAGCTGAATTTCAAAAATTTTCATTTTTTATGAGACATTAATACGTATAAGTAAACAAATATTTAAAGGTATCTGTATAAAAATAAAGGAAAAGTTAGGACTGGTGTGGGCAACTGCCGGTAGGAGCCAAATTGTGGCTCCGTCATCGATGGGAGGAAGATTTAAAAACTATAAAAGGGCCAAACAACCAACAAACTGAAGATATGAAACTTAGGCTTAGACATTTTTTTTCCAGGCAGTTATTAACAAAATCTCTTAATATGGCAATGAAGAAATAACGTGAGCTATGACAACTACTAATATTAAATGGGCGGGGGGAGATGATAAAATGGTTGGGTAAGTGTTAAAATTAGTTGTCATACTTTGACGTTGTACTAGGTCACATTCGCATATACTTTAAACGTCCAATTCTTGCAACATTCAAATTCCAGCCATACTTCTCCTTCCTAGTTAATCGTTCTCTTCTTAAGAAAGCTTTATTTTAGTAAAAAGGAAAATTTTCTTGTCCGTTGTAAGTAGACTTGTAAAACAATGTGCTGCCTCTTTGAATATATATCAAAGTACATAATGAAAGAAGTTTTACTGACCATTTCTGGTTAGCCTCTCTTTGCTTTTATGCATTTTCCATGAAGAAGATTTTTCACATGGTATTAGAGCTATGAGTTCAATGGCAGAACATAGACCTAAGGAGATCAACAATGGATATCAATCTGGTGATGATGCTGATCTCAACATCAATGGTGCTGATACATCTCAGGTGTTGTCTAGCCTTTTTATATTCATCACTCCGATAATCCTGGAAATGCTTTGGTGCCTCAAAAATTTAATGAGAAAATTATGGGATGTGGAGAAAGTTATGTTGATGGCTCTCTCGACAAAAAGTTATAAGCCCGATGCCCAGGCTTATAATGAAGGCATACTTCAACCAAATCCAAAGAGAATGTGTTATACAATTCTTTATGGGTCTAATTGACTTACAACTCAATTAGAGGGCAGATTCTGCTTATTGACCCTCTCCCAAATGTAAACGAAGTCTATGCTATGATATTATAAGAAGAAAAACAACGAGAAGCACGTCTATCAAGTTTAGTCAATGAAAGAACCACAATCTTAGCTGTCATGAAAAACAAGCAAGAAAAGAAGTTCAGCCGAGAGAATCGTGTTGGATTTCAACGAAACAGAAGAGGATGCCAAAACAGACTAGTTTGTAGTTATTGTCAAGGTGTTAGACATATTAAAGAGAAATGTTTCAAACTAATTGGGTACCCACCAGACCACCAATTCTATGTTTCCAACTTTAAACAGACTATTGCAGCCAACGTGAGTAAAAAAAAAAAAGATTAACTCAGATCTGAAATCCATTTTTACTAATGGCGCCTATGGTCAAGGTAATGGAGGACATGATACTAAAAGCATCACACTGGCCTTCACCCTTCAACAATATCACATACTTCTATTCTTAGTGAAGGACCAGCTGGACAACATCAATTTGCAGGTAATATAGCCCTCGCAGGTACAATTGTTCAATTGATTTATATTATCTTACTTAGATTATCGATTCGAGAGCCAGTCAGCATATATGCTCTGATTATCTTACTTGGATTATCGATTCGAGAGATTCGAAAGTCAGTTAGCATATATGCTCTGATGCACATGCTCTTCAAGAAATGAAAAACATGCAATGTGCTTGTAACATTACAAATGGAAGAACTCTCTTAGTACATCAGATGGGCAAAATATCTGTCTTAATTTGAAATAGATAACATGTTATATATACCATCATTCAAGGTCAATTTGCTCTCTGTTAGTGAACTTACTAAAAGCTTAAAGTGTTCTATAACCTTTTTTTTCTGATCATTGTGTTATCCAGTACCTGGCATCGAAGATGACGATTGGTCGAGGTGAGGTGAAAGGCAGTTTGTATGTTCTTCGACAAAGACTAATGTGTGCTTACACCTATTTTACTCTTTCTTCGCATGAACTTTGGCATAAGAGATTAGGTCATCTCTCATCTTCTTGTTTGAAATTAGTGAACAAAAATTTAGGTTTAAATATTGATTTGAATAATAATAATGTGTGTGATGTGTGCCGTCATGCAAAACATTGGTTTTACATAACTCAGCTTTTTCCGGTAAGCGAAAAATATAAAAGGGTCAGCCTTTTGCCAAACAACCAACCAAGTAAACATATGCAATGTATGTTGAAGACATTTTTTACAGGCAGTTTTTAAAGAATAAGGCTTCACGTAATCATTTTTTTTCATCTACACAATCCTTTTTATTCGACCAAGGAGATTAATGACATCTTAAATTTCCAACTATGACATTTTTTCTATCATAGAGGTTGGTGTGCTGATATTGCTGGCGCAACCTCATTTATAGTTAAAATCTTCTCTTATTAAGGTTTTTAAGAATTTTACCAAGCTGATTCATGGCATCTTGAATTTCCAATTATAGAGGTTGGTGGGTTCACATAAGTTTCCAGAAGAACCACACAATATCCAAAAGGCGAATAATCAAATTTGTATTGAAAGCCAATTCTACAACCCCTACAAGGAAAATATTAAAGCAAAATAAGGCTTAAAAGGAAGAGTTCATCACCAAAAAATCTCAAAATAAACAAGAAGCCAGAATGATGGAGAGATTTTAGTATTCCTTCTCTTCTACTCCAGCACCAAGCAAGCCATGAGAAAATAAAATCTCTCATTTTTATGCATTCAATGATTTTCCTTATGTAGCGAGGAGGAATCTCCTGACTGAGAGGAGGTGAGCTATTTATTGGCTCATGGAAGTCTCAGGCAAGCACACCAACAAAATGTAAGCAGGAGCATGTGGGAAGATGGGGATGGATCAGGTGGAGGTAGGAGATTCGAGTTCTCAAGGCTTAAGCAATATTGCCTGAAATGCTTGGTGCGAGTTCTTAAGTTATTAACTTAAGTTAGAATCCATGGAATAAAACATGGTTTTCACAAAACCAAGTTTTATAAAACAGGGTTACATGGCGGTGGCATAGCTTCTCGTGCGTGTGGTGGTTGGTGAGACCTTAGTTTATGAGCAGAAGAGGGAGAGCCAGTGGTGTATTTTCATAAAGGAGAAAAATAAGGAGAGAACGTCCGGGGGGCTTGTTGTAGAGCACCAATAGCTTTCCTCCGCATGCTTTTAAGTGTAAAGTGGAGATCCCAGAGTTCTTGAGAGAGAGAGAGAGAGAGAGAGAGAGAGAGAGAGAGAGAGAGAGAGAGAGAGAGAGAGAGCTATTGGTGCTTTTTACACTAACCTTGGATCACCACTAACCTCTCCTTGTCTTTCTCAACTTAGAAATGATTCCACGCATGCAAATTCAAACCACGCACGAACCAGACCCTTTCTTTTGCTATTTAATGGTGCCATTTGTGTGGGCAACAACGTTTATTACAGCAGTTATGTGATCCCACTATGGGACCCTTAATAGACAGACTCAGAAAGTATGGTTTTAACATAAATGGTTGAGTTCATGGTGGCCTGGTGGGTTGAATGTTTGTAACAGTTTGATTCCCATGGATGTTAGTTTCGGATAGGTTGAGGGCTCGATTTTCATGGGTGTTAGGTTTTTAAAAGCATCTTTGGCTGTCAGTAGACCTCCGATTGAAAGTGCTGTATGACGGAAAGATTGTTCAATTGCTCAGGCTCCAATGAGACAGTCTTCCAACGATAAGAAAACTTTAAAGAAAACGTAAGTTATACTCTCTCTCTCTAATGAATCAGTTTTTAGTTTTAGTGATGACTGACTTCCTTGCTCCCTCTCATATCGTAAAGATAAACATCATGAAAATCTTAAATTTTTTAATATTTTGAGTATTTTCTCCTCAAAATTTAAGAACATGCATTATAAAGAAAACAGTAGATGATCCATAAGATCTTGCCAAAAGTTTTCTTATGGTCGAGAGATCATTACCAGGCAGTGTCCAGAAGATCTGAGGACATGGCTAGCGAAATATCAGGTGGGCACAAGAAAAAATTTAGGAGTCCCACTCCCAAGAAAAGACAGTCATGTGTTGGTTCCATTTTCTCAAGACAAAGCAGAAACTTTCAGTACTGTTTTCTCGACAGTTGTTAAAGCCCTCTGTTGCTATTTTTAGAAACATCTTGATCCAAATGCCGGGTCCATTTCTTTGAAAACTCTTGTCTTTGGGTCTTGAGAAATTTGCCATGGAGCTTATGATAATGCCGATGTTATCGGCATAAAGGACCTTTTGAATGAAGGCAAACAAGAAAATGTTCCTCTAAAAGCTGGTCATTCTTTACCCTTTTGGGACCGTTCCTTGATGCCAACCCCCATTTGCAATTAAATATTTGTGAACGGTTTGAATGTTGGGAGACTGCTGAGTCTTTCAGGGACAAGAGGTGTGGGGGGTGGCTCTGACTGTTCTGTAGTTAACTTCATCCGAGAAACATCTTGTGGGGTTTTCCCAGGTTATCTATTGAATGGTTGAGCGGATTTTTTTTTCGTCATTTGGGTTTCAGTTTAATATATGAAAGTGTCTTTTGTGGTACTTTCTCTTTCTTGATGAAGACGAGTGGACATCAGGGGGATCCACATTACAGTGTACTCTAAAGCCATGGTGTGCTAGAGATAGAACCTGATTGCGGTGGATTGATGTTAGATGTGTCAAAGTTTGTGGTCCTAGCTCCATTAGATCATGGAAGTCAGACAAATGTATGCTCTGCAAGCAGAGCCTTCATGCTCGTGTTTTCGTTTCCGCTTGTTGACAGATGGCTCCCATTCACATGCATTGCATTGGAAAACACTGCACTGTGTAACGATCCAAGGGTGCAACTTGCGTCCACTTCCTTCTGATCATACTTGTTCAGTTCAGATGATCACACAAGTGAATGATAGTGTTATCATTTAACCATATGCTGAGTCTGTCAACAAGCGGAAACGAAAACACGAGCATGAAGGCTCTGTTTGCACAGCGTGCATTTGAATGACTTTCATGATCTAATGGGGCTAGGACCACAAACTTTGACACATCTAACATCAATCCACCGCAATCAAGTTCCATCTCCAGTACACCATTGCTTCAGGGTACACTGTACTGTAGATCCCCCTGATGTCCACTGGTCTTCATGATGAAAGAGAAAGTACCACAAAAGACACTTTTATATATTAAACTGAAACCCAAATGACGAAAAAGAAATCCGCTTAACCATTCAATAGACAACCCGGGAAAACCCACCAAAATGTTTCTTGGATGAAGTTAACTATAGAACAGTCAGAGCCACCCCCCACACCTCTTGTTCCCGAGGGCCCATTTGATGGCAGGAAAAAAATTAACGTGGTAAATTTGCCATGGTAAATTTTTTTGGAAAAAATTACATGATGAAATTTTTCCCTCTTCCAATCTGAAGCCCTGTTTGATGGCAGGGTAGAATTTAACGTGGTAAAATTAACCCTGTTTGATGCACATGCTAGAAAATTTGAGAGACTTTTTTCAAGATTGTTAGTAGAAGTTGTGAGGATGACCTGATAGGATAGGATGTATCAGTTAAGAAATAAAATTTTGAAGATGAAAGATTGTAAAAACAAGAGATTCAACAGAAGGAGTGTGCTTGCCAACTTAGAAAACAAAAATGCTAGCATGATATCCCAGCCAACATTCATACATGTCAGAATGTCTTGAAACTGGGCATTCAGTATTCCCCAGCAACCAAGATGAGTTGGATAAAGAAAGATATACTTGCTCATATGAAGGCAGTGTCTTTTGCTTCTGTGATGTCAATAAGGCCAAGCAGCTAACTAGCACATCAAGTGTATCCTTGAGTTTGCTTGAGTCTTCCAGAAAAATATGATGGTTACTGAGTATGTCGATATAGTTATCAAGGACCTGTTGAATAAAACAGCATTTAGCTTCATATAGAAGACTAATATCTCCATTCATCTAAGTAAAAGTGCAAGTATAAGATACCTTGAATAAACAGAATGAGAAATTGAGAAGGAATAACTTCAGCAAGCTCCAAAAACATAAAAATGTTAAAAATAATAACAGTTTTGAGACATTACTACAGTTAAGAGAGAATATCAGCAAATAAAGTTCAAACTCAAAACTTCTTACACTCAAGCAGCATGGCACGACACAACCCATTTAAACTTCTTACACTCAAGCAGCATGGACAGCTTTTTGCTTCAACTCTATATTTGAGCGTGTCTTTTACTAGGTGTTGTATAAATAGCAATGTTGTAAAACGTGTATCGTAAGCCTTATCGGTCGGGCTTTAAGATAGGCCGTATCGTAACTGTATCGTAAATTTTAAAATAATAATTATAATAAATCATAAAAAATTAAAAAAATCCAAAAATTCATAAAGAATCAGAAAAAATTAAAAATAATAAATTCTTCATAGAAAACATGTTTTAGTCTTTTAGATAATGATAGACTTATTATTTTGCTAAATGCTATAAACTTACGCGTTCACGGTTTATCATTCATACTTCATAGACATCAAAATTCATAACAATATCATTCTTTTTCATCTTCATCTTCATGGTTTAAAAAAAAACCTTTCCTCCCAATGGGAATCAGCTACCCACGCACAAATCCATGGTTTAATAGATGTTTTCACAGTGAAAATCGATGATTTCCCTCTAAGGCGGTACAATCTATAGATTAGAAATGAAGAAGGGGTGAGTTTTTATAAAAAAACTCAAAAAAATGGGGTTCAAACCCCCTTTTTAGAAATCAGCCCGTATCGCACGTATCGTACGATACACCCCCATTTACGATATAGGGGGTGTATCGTATCGTATTTTGTAAATGATACGATAAGTATCGTACGATTCCCCTTATCGTACGATACGTGCAACACTGATAAATAGTCTTGTAACATGGCCTTATTACATTAAGTCTAACAGCAATCATGCCGTAGTTTGCGCCACCACCTTGCACACCATCAATCAACCCATGTGAGATAAATAATGCATTCATAGTTGAATGAAGACAACTAGATATTGCTTTAACCTCAAGTGATTAGGCAACTTGGTTATTACATAGTTGGCCTAAACTGATATACAAGTGCCCGCCTTCCACAACCTCAAGCGGCAGAAACTCTCGTGCGGGTGAGAAAAATTCAATTTTATTGATACTTCAAAATCTGATACAATTCACTTCAGTTCAATGATCATAATGCATGCCACACCAAAAGAACCGATTACCAAAACAGGAATTGCAACAACCTTTTCATACACAGCATACAAATAAAGTAGCATGAAACTGCTTTCACCTTTACCATGCTCCAAAACTCAATTTGAAACCACAAACTTGCCTTCTTTCAGACCATGGATGTTATCAAGCAAAATGTCATAGACCCAGAGTCTATAAAGTGCGGATCTGTTCAAATTTTGCAGGCACAACAATTATAAAAATATAGAAAGGAAAATGCATGACAACTTTAGGTAGCATATTCAAGGGTGCAGATCAGTAATAGAACAATTAATTGGTTCAATGACAAAATGGAAGGAAACAGCTGGAAAAAATTGGATCATGCCCAAAGCACGAACGTCAAAAAATTCCACATTTGATTAAGCAGTAGATATCTTGATTTTACACAAAAAAAAAAGTAAAATCACAAATACAAACAGAGTAGAGGTTCCAAAGAGCAATGCGTCCACCTTTACTTGGTTTCAGGCCACTGTAGAATAATTCATCCTTTCAGAGATCTAGAAATTGCCTACAACCATATTCACACAAGTTCAAAAAGAAAAAAGCATAAATGAGGGTGTTGGATTCAAACTTGTCATCAACGACATGGCTCTTAACATATGATTAAACAATACAGAAGAGAAGAAATAGTAATTCCTATTCACTACAACTGAAACTAGGCAAACGATGAAGAAGAAAAAAAAAACGAAAAATGGGAAAGGAATTGGAGAAAATCGCCTGAAAAAGTTTTTTTCGGCGAAAACTTTTCTCTCCAGCTATCATCCGACTTCTGTCACCAGTCTTTTATCCCCTTGGGTTTTTTTCCCTGAAACTCTTATGTGAACGTCGTTTTGCTGTAGTGTACCCACAACCAATCTTGCGCAGAGAACGGAAACTGCATATTCCCCGTTGTTCAGCCATCTTGGGCAGAGAACGGACAATCAGATCTTGTTTGACACTGTCAGCCGATGGGCAACGGGCAATCGGCAACGGACAACAAGGGTTTTTTTGAGTGAGGCCTGCCGGCTCCGGCCTTCTGCTTTGAGGCTTGAAAGAGGAGAGGAAGGAGAGAGTGAGAGAGAGAGGAGAGGCAGTCAGAGAAGGAAAGACGCGATGGAGGGGAAAGAGACAGCCGAATGAGATTTTTTTGAGAGCCCTAATGGCGGTAAAAAGGCCGAGCTGCAAGATCAGACTTCTTTTGGGGTGAATTTTGCCGTTTTAGTATACTTTTTTAACTCGTGAGGTAAATTTCTCAAATTTTCACCCGATGAACAGTATTTTCAAACCGTCCTGGTACACTTTTTTGCCTCGTGAAAGTAAATTTCTCCATTTGTCACTAGATGCACAATATTTTTCAAACGGAACCTAAATAGTCATCCTCCTATAATTAATTACATGAACAAATATATCTCAATCCAATTAATCACGTTCTTTTTTAACAGTGACAAAAATTTTACAGGAATAATTTTTAAAATTTTAATATGCAAAATTTAAATTTTTAAAACATCTCCGCCCCTGGTAGTACAGATATTCACGAGAGAACTCCCGTCCCTCCGGAAGTTCTGCAAAGATATTTCATTGGGGATTTTTTGAAGTGCAATCGGGGTCAATGGAAGACGGCGTCTGCTTCCTCCCACACGTATCATTATCTGCCTCTATGCATTGCATACAGCCAGAGTAGGATGCGTGCCGTCTTTCCCTTCTGTGACGTCGCCGTCGGTACCCCTATTCCTTCTTTCGTCTACCATTTGCCGCCTCCTCTTCGTTAAGCACCTATTCATGGTTGCCGAAGAAGCTGCTTCATCACCTCCTCTGCATTTCTCCATGTAAATTTTGCTATCGAAACTTTTCTATCTTCTGCTGAAGCCTCTGCAGTTGCTTCCGTATTGTTCTTCCTCTTTTTGGTGGTCATCCGGGGTAATGGAAATAGGGTGTTTGAATCGCCTGATGATGGTGGGCGAGACCATTTACGGTGGTCTCTCTCTGCATTCTCTGAGACGTCGTGTTGTGGTGCAGCACGACCAGAGGAGCCGGAGCACTTGGAGAAGGACGAGGAGATGGGAGACTCTTCAACTGCCCGCGAATCGGTCCAGATTTTGCGCCTCCAGTTCGAGATCCTCATCTTCTAAGTTTCAAGGTGAAGCAAGAGTCAAAGGTTGAAACTACTTTCTTTCTTTCTTCTTTTACCTTTTTTTTTTCTTTGGGCTTTTCGATTTGTTCAAGATACACATAGAACAGGAGGAGAAAATTACTTGTCATGGCCGGCAAGATTTCGCTGCTTCTGATGTTTTTGTTGTTCTGTTTTGTGATTTGGGATCCATTTCGGGGGCATTCCACGAGTTGATTTTAGATAACCAAGTATCAGGGACGCATCTCTTGATACATTGTGGAATTAGATTTTGCTTACATGTAATTGGTGTCATGGTTGAGGATGACACGAACTGGAGACAGCCGTCCTCACTAAGGATTTTTTTTTTTTTGGTTGACTTGGGATATCGCTTCTCTATTTATTTTTGGTAGGTTAGCTTGGTCATCTTCCTTTTTTTCACTTGCAGGGAGAAAATTAAGCAACAACATGCCTGGCATTTGAGTAATATTTATCTTAATATATTTTTTGCATAAGATTTTGATTTAAAGAGAGGGTTTCTATTTTTAAGTCATGTGGAGCATCAAATTGTCACATATCAATGTTGTAAAAGGCGGTAAAGCGAGGCAAGGCGTTGAGCCTCTGATGAGGTGAGTCGTTAATTGAAGCGTAAGCTTCATGGACAAATTTGTGAATTATATAATATTTATAAAAATAACAGCAAAACTGAAAAAGATGACTACAATACTAAGCATATTAATAAAGAATAATACACAATCAAACCATAATAATAATTTGTAAATCCAAATAAATAAAAAGACATGGTAAACAAAGACAGAAATCCATTGGAAGATGCAAGAAATGAATTGCTGTTGATGGGGCCAAGGCATTCGTGGCTGTCAATTGGTTTTCCTTCTTGATCATTCTTTTGTTCAAGACTATATATATATATATATATATATATATATATATATATATATTAAGCCACTGCATGTAGGCTCTATGCTCATGCAACACCAGTTACAGAGGAGTCACTTGTCAAAAGACCCAAGTTATGGATAGAATCTAAGAGATGGTAAGGCACTTTTGAACAAATCAACAAGTTATATAAAATTTGATTTTTTTTTTCAAAAAAATGGAAAAAGAAAAAGAGAAAAGAAGAAGACCATGATGAAATTAGGTATATATGAAACATGAAGAGTACCGTAGTGGTTATAATAACAATCTAGATTACTATTGTACGCTAACAGGAAGGAGGAAAATATAAACTTTCATGATTTTGCTTGATAACCATCAAACAATATATATCCACTAGACAATATATGTAAATTCCATCGTTTAAGCAAAGGAAGAAACATTTCAAGCTACCAACGTAGGAACATAGAAGAGAAAATTAAACTCAAAGGTTTATACGGACAATGTCTCGCTGCCGTGCTTGCGGCAAAGCTAAGAATGAACACAGCAAGCAGACGCCAGCCTTCATCTTAAGTTACGTTCGGCGAAGCGGTATCATCATCTATGTCGGCCAAGGGCTTCATATCGAGCTCCTTTCACCTTCTCAGCCATAGAGAAGAAAGCTCATTCTTGGACAAAAGCATGGTGACGATGGCTATAGGTGATTTGGGATTGAGAAAAGGAAATTTAAGGATATAAACAGAGTTTAATTAGGGCTACGTGTGAAGCCCTTGACAAATTTTATTTGATTTTTAATTTTTTAAATTAAAAAAAATAAATAGACTCCGTCGGCGTGCGCCTCAAACATGAAGCATTACATGGATAGAGGCGTATGCCTCTACCAAGTGAGGCGCACACTTCAGGGACACGTGCGCCTCATGGCTCTGCCTCGAGGCGTTTTTTAGAAAAACCGCCTCGATTCGCTTTTTTTTGTGTGAAGCGTACGCTTCTCACAACATTGTCTTTTATTCTTATATTCAGTTTGCGCAGTCCTCTATTAGAGATCCCTAGTTTCAGGGTGAGGAGTGAGGACAATGCTGAAATCAGAAAGAACACATGCCTTCTTTGCCTAGTTTCAGGGGAGAACTACGTACATGAGTAACATACAAGTTCAAGGTGGAGACAGATTTTTGAGTAGTATTCACTCTTCAATTCATTGTTCTTTTCTTTTTCTATTCAGTTTAGGCAGTCCTCTATTAGAGATCCCTGGGTTCAAGGCGAGGACAATGCTAAAATCAGGAGGAACACATGCCTTCTTTGCCTAGCTTCCTCCATTGAGAAGGACAGGTTGCCCTTGAGCACCATGTGGCTGCGCCCTGTTTCTTGAGAAGATATATGTAAACTAGTCCACTTGCTCATTGTTTGCAAGTTTCAAGACAACTGCATGGAACTGGTCCCGCATCCATGTTGAGATCTTTTTGTCAGAAAGCAGGATCCTAATTTATATTAAAACAGAAATAACAGGCCAGAGGTTACAACAAAATTTTGGGAAAGGAAAAGTTCAATTGTGTTAAGTCTTCAGTAGTTCAGTTTATGTCTCTGACAATGCAAAACAAGTAGCAATGACTTGCAAGCTGGAGTCTCACTTCGGGTAATTCTATGTGAAAACTGTCTGTGTGTATCTACTGCTGTAAGACAAGATGTTATGCCTTGAAGGTCTTGTATCTGGATGGCCGTTATTGGTATAGGATCTGCTTTGCTTAGCATGGGTGAATCCTAACAGCATTTGGTGAAAAACTTCCCGCTTGAGGATTGGTTCCCAAATAAGGACATCTTCATTTTCATTCAAGTGCACCTTCACAGCTTGCCCTTGATGTTATTCCATATAGGTAGTTCCTGGTGCCTGAGGGGTGAGGACTCTGCCTACTAGCATGTCAGTTGTTAGTGTCATCAGCTGGCTTGCCCACCACTACATTAGAACTGGCCAGACTAAGTTTCTCTAGATATAGCCATTTCAAAGGTTGAGTTTTGCTAATAGTCCTTCCAAAACTTGAACAAGGCCCTTGACTTGTCTGGAGGGTGAAAAAGCCGAAACAATAGCATTTCTGGACAAACAAGCTCTTCCTTCACCTTTTTTGTTCCTCTCATCTTCTTATTATGGCTTGTGACATTGGCTTTTCTATGCTTTTGTATAGAATCTAATGTTAGGGGTTTTGGTTCTTAAGATGTTCTTCTGTTCTATTATTTCCTTCTTTCTTTTTCCAAAGTTCACATATTATTGCAGTATTTGCTTTCATAGGTAAGGCTTGTGCACCTGAACATAAATAAGTTTGCTTGTCTGTTATAAGTTTTAGTTGCTGTTTATTGAAATCTTTATGCTTTTGTATATTGAAGTTTATTCAGCACGAATATGTTTGTCGAACTAACAGGAGCAGCACACTTGTTCAGATTTTGGAGGTTTTGCACAGCCTTTGCTTCTGTTGCCAGCAGAAGAAGTGAATATTTGTCCTTGTTCATCAGCAGAGTCACCTTCCAAAGTTGAACTTGATGAATCACATTTGCTATATTCAGTTCAACTACATACAAGTTCTTATCTAAACTCAGGTCTTGATGTCTCTGCTTCTCTACTAATTTGCCTGATTGGTGAAAATGGAGATTCGATATTACAGAGGATACTGTCAATGCCATCAGTCAATTCTAACCGGTTGAAGGAGATGGATACTGCTGATCGAGTTTGCTTTCAAAGGGGTTCTGTGGATCACCTGACATTTCGAGGACCTCAACTAAGTAAACTTCAAGCACTCTGGGTCGGAGTGGACTCAGGTTGGTCTGTTAATCTCTGAGAACTATTCACCTTTCTTATGCGTATATGTTGTGTACTTGGGATTGTACCAGGTTAATCTCATAATCAATGCAAATATGTCTGTATGAGTTGCACGTAAAGGTTGGTTTGTTAATGTCTGAACATTGTTCACCTTGCTTATGTGTATGCATGTTTGTGGACTAGGGATTGCATCACATTTGTTTGTGTAATTGCACGTGTATGCTTGCTGTGGCTGACTATGGTAATTACATTTTTCACCAGGTAGTTGGAGATTCCGAGGTGTAAGTTTGGCAGTCATTTCCCTTAAACAATCTCAATCAAGCTCTGAAGAGGAGAGCTCAAACTTGTGTGGTGGAATACGGTATGAGTTTGAAGATATGGATGTCTTTCTTGGAGAGGCTGAGGAGATGTCCATGGTTGAATTGAGGCCATGCCACATATCTGAGCTATCCTCTGTCAATCCATTTGATTTATCAAGCATTCATCTACCAATATCATCATCTCTACCAGAAAGTAAAATATCCTTGGAGGATGGCCTGAGGGAGTATAGGGATTTAAAGCTTTCAATGCTGCTTTATGATTTCGTGCTTGTCTTGGGAGGTACGTACATCATGTTTACACTACCAACAGGTGACCGAACTGCATCCATCTTTCTGATAGGTGGTGGCTGTGGATTCCTTTATCTCTTTCTGCTTCAGAGAACTGTTGATAGGATATATGCTTCTTCTTCAGTTATGAATAGCAATTCTCCCTTTGGCTTGGAGAGTCTTTGGCGGATGCTCTTAAAAGCCAAGGAACCCCTCCCAGTTCTAGCTGTGGGCTTGGTCTCTACATTCCTAGCATTGAAGTCTTTCTCAGTATATAACTCATTGCTCTTGACACCCCAGGAACTCTTTGCATTGGCCTCTGGGTTTTTTATATGTAAACTGGCTGTAGTCTTAGCAGCATTCAGACCAATATCTAGTTCAAGGAAGGCTAAGTGACACACATCTCTGTACATATTTTTTTTTTTTTTAAGCCTGAGTGAAGGAACCTTTACCTCTAGGGAGACTGGATTCTCTCTCAAGGAATTTTGTAAACTAAGCAGATCACTGGATTTTGGCTTATGATTTCTTTACCGGTACCCTTGGCTGTATCCCTGATGGCAGCGACCCCAAGGGTGAAGTTGGCACCTTTAGCTTTAAAATTATTTGGTGCAACACTTAATAGTGGAGCTAAATGATATCACTGGTAGTTGTTATTTGCATGTGTATATATTTTTTCATAAGAAAAGAGTCGTTATAGAGTTTGGGCTTCTCTACCTCATGGAATTGTCAGGATTGAATGCTCTGGAGCATTGAATGCTTGGAACTGCCTCTTATCATGCCAAATACATGTTCAAAATACAGCCGTTGTTAATAACGTACATAAACTCTGCCTCTTTAAAATATTAAGCAGTTCTCTTATCTTGATGTTTCATCAGAGCCATCAGCTGCTAAAGCTTGTGGGATCGTGATCCTGCGGTAGGCAAGGGATGACAGTTATTCTTCGAGAGAGCACTAGCAAACTCCATTCCTTGATTTATTTGCCCCGTGGTTGCCACTTACACTTACGCAATTGAAGATGACGAGACAAAGTTTGTCCTACCCTTTAGTTGTAGTGGATCATCGATAAACATGATCAGTTTTTATGAGAATGAAAAGGTAATGAGTTATGCGTTTGGTAATTCTAGGTGAACAGGGAAATTATTTCATTCTACCATTCAGATAAGAGCGGAAACTCCCACCCTTTTAGGGTATTAAGCCTGCTTTGGGTGAATCAAAGTAATGCCCTTGTTATCACTTTAACTTGCATATTAGTAGCTTTCGTTTTACAGCACACATGGGTTGATTTCATAAAAGTTCAAAATAGAAACTGGCTGCATGCCTGCTCCTGCCTTCTGTAGCTGTCTTCCTACGCTCGTCTGGAGGGAAAAAGAGCTCCGAGCTCCTCTTTGAGGAGCTCTCGGCATCAAAAGTATCTCTAATAAATTGCAAGGGGTTCGTGATACGGAAAATGCCATTTAGCCCATAAAGGCATTCATTTAGTTGGTACCTGCGTAGGACCAAAGTTTTAGGTATTTTACAAGCTTTAGAGGGCCTAATCATATTTTCAATCAATTTAAAGATTTTCCTCAAAAAAGTTAATGGATTTTTACATTTTTAATGACAATATTACCCTTGAAAAAATGAGAAACGCCAAAAAAAAAGTAAAAAGCAATGTGCCTCCGTTGGAATGAAGCTGATCATTGGAACAGCGGGTCGACTTTGCAATAGTTTTCCTGGACGTGATGAACTTGGTGAACTGGGTGGTGCAATAGTGAAAAAGAAAGACCAGACCCGAACCCTTGTAGGAGCAACAGTAAAACTCCTTGGAAGCGTCTCTCCAACCCTAGGTAGTACACCTTACTTCCGCTTGAGCAAGGAGGAATTGAACTGCTTGCCTGACAATGACCGTGGCTCACTCCTTATTGTGCCAACCCCTTTGAGTGTATGTGGTGCATATTTGTGGCCCTGCCCAGTTCTGCGAAGGAGGCAGATCTATGAGGGCGCATTTGGTACATTTTGCTGTTTATATTGAGCTCTGTTTCTGACCTAACTTTCAATGCATTTGCTGTTCAGATCCACCCTGTTTGTTCCTCTGTTCATGTTCAGCTCCTTCTTAGTGTGAATAAATCGGTTGGCTTCTCCCATTGGTTGAAATCTAGTTAGTGTCACCTAGAGTACATAGGGTATATTTTTGCTGGGCATGAGATTGAAACTATATATGGCAGGAGCAAAGGTCCTCATGTTGGAAGCCAATTCAAAAGATTGGCAGTAGTTTTGTTGTTCTAGCACACGAAATTGAAAAACAAAGAGATACAGAAACGCATCAGATAATTCATGGGATTGCCATAGTTTAAAAATATAATAGACGAATGTTGACATGAAAATTCAGCAGAATTTAATGTGGAAGGGACAATATATAAGAGTTTATTTTGAGTCTAAGATCTACCAGCCTGAAAGTCGACACTTGCCTAGACAAGCCAATTGTAAGGCTTGGTTGACCTGGATCGGAATCTTTTTCTGGTTCACAATAGAATATCACTGAAGTCACATAGATCCAAACTTGCTTCTGTCTGTTTCCTTGAAGTCGCTAGATGATGCTTGACAATGGAACACCTTCTCTTACTCTCACTTTTGACACTTGAAAATTCTTTACGCCAGCTAAGAAAGAGCAAACAAGAAGGAGGGATAAATAGAAGGAAATCTAACCTGGAGATGAGAGGTTGTTAAGATGACTGGTTAGATTGTTAAGATGGATGGTTAGATGGCTAGATTATGTGCCGATAACACCATGGGGCCTTTTCCAGCATATCCAACATTTGAAAACAACTAAACGTAGAAAGACTACATGAAACAGTTAACTAGTATAAGATTATGTAAATGAAAAAAATAAAATCAAACAAAATCTAGAATCACATTTCAAAGAAAAAAATAAAAGAACGAAAACACCACATGGAAGTGGGACCCGAAGGCCACTCGTCCTTGGGTCTTCCTTGCCAAGTTGACATTAAAGGAGTTTGAGTCATTTCTCAAAAACTTAATACATGAAGCATATGCTTCCTAAACAATACAAGGAAAGAGAGCACTACCTAAACAGCGATGAAAAATAGGACCCATAAGTGAGGAGAGGGGATTAAGTGTGATGCCTTTCGAATTTGTGTCCATAAGGGAATCCAAATAAAATCACGTGCTCACCCATGTTCCCTCTTAGTTTCCTTATTGCTCATCCACATCGTCCCAACTTATCCAACACATGTCTAGCTAGAAACCAAACTCAACTAAACTAAGAATCAAAATCAACTAAAATCAAACTGAGACTCATATGCAATTCAGGATGCTTTAAAAATTTCACTGAAGACTACCTAGGGACTAATACCTCTACACAACAAGACTAAAACATCAAGTTAAGACATAAAGATAGCTCAACTTGCAATGAGATAAACAGGCATAGCATATCGTCAATAAGAGGAGATGTGCACGCTATCTGACAACCTGTTCACATTCTAAACTCTAACTAGCACGCTTCCCATTGAGCGAGCTCCATCCTCACCTTGCCATTTCATCAGTCCTCGCTCGGAATCAACGGGTTCTTTTTCTTACGTATTAAGCAATCTTTATCCTTCGCTTTATGGGAGAAAGGAGGACGGGATCAAATCAAGACCTTTGAAAGTCAAGTAAGTTCAAGCGGAAGCCTTCAACAAGAAGAAGCGTGAATGGCATGAGAAGATGCTCGAGAACTTATGGGCTTATCTCACTACCGTCAGAACACCCACGGGGTCCACACCCTATGAGTTTTCGGCGGCCCTTGGAAATGCAGCTTGTTAAGAGTAGCAATCCAAGAGGAACTGACTGATGAAGAAAATGCTAAGCTGCGCTTAGCGGAGCTAGAAGCCCTAGATGAAAGAAGGCTAAAAGCACAACAAAAACTGGAGATCCACCAGTCACACATGGCTAAGGCAGTCAACTCGGATGCCCAGTGGTTACTCGTCCTTTCCATACACTCGCTAATCTTCTTCTTCCTTACGCTCGAGAAAGTTGTACGTCCTTTATGTGATCGATTAAAAAACATGTGTCTCGTCCTCTTTCTTCTCTCCTTCTTGTTCTGCATCTGTCCCTTAGCCAACCGACAAGTCCTGCACCCTATCACGAACTTCTCAACATCTTATCTCATCCCTGACCAAGCTAGTGGTCATCAGCTCGACCATTTTGTCTGGTTTGACATGACCACCCCACGGAGCCCCCCCCTCTCTGTGGCTGTGTAATGCTTTCTTTCCGGTCCCTCGCTCATGCCCGACCCACCTAGCCTGGTTTTTCGATAGGGCTGCTCGACCAAAAGTACACGATCACACAACAACTTGAAAACATCATCGTGACCAACATTAGTATCAGAACTGAAAGGCTTTGAAATCCCCGAAACCTTACTGTAGTGTACAAATGATTCAAACAGACCTCAATTCAATAATAGCTGAACAGTCTCTATACATACACAAAACTGAAAAAAATGCCTCGACGCCTTAGACATGGTGATTTTAAGTTATCTTTCTCATTTTGTTTTTACCAATTGGGCTTTTGCACTAGGCTACATGTGGATAGCTTTGCTGCAAGTCACATATTACAGAATCGTGCAAAATGAGTTGGTAGAGGGCTTTTCTTTTTTAACAAAGCCATCAGTACAATATCATGTCTATGAAAACGTTGGCGCGGCAATACCTCACCACCACCGCGCCAGGCTCCACCCCTGTTCCGAAAGACTTTATCAAGATCCAAAAAAGCTGTTTGTTTTTTATGCCATCCCAACCATAAAAGTTACCTCGCACCCACTTGAGTGGGCGCAATTGGTCGTATGTACCATATGACATCTGGATCCACTGGATGTCATGCTAAAGGATAAAGTGGGATGGTGTGGCCAATTTGCCATTAGTTGGTACTTACCCCATGATTCCCTAACACTAGTGTTGCTATTTCTAGCGTTACGACTAGTAGGTAGGGGCCCTGACGACCAAGAAGGTTTTTTTTCACATAAACATAAAGAAAAAAATGAAGAGGAACGGGGACTTCCGGCTCATGAATGAATTGACGAAAAGGATGACCAAGCTCCGTAACTAGACAATAGTCTCTTTGGTCTACCTTAGGTTTTTTTGGAAAAAGAGTTCATGCCATTCGGTTGGTGAAAGGTAGGTCTTAGGCGAGGTATTCCCAAAGCACTCGCTTTGGAGCTACACGCTTTGCTCGTACGCAAAGACAAAAGTCAGGCTTTGCGAGTACAAAGCACTCGACTCGCAAAGCCTTTCATGTCACATCACGAGCAAATTTCAAAGTCAAGGTCAGGGTACATGTCATTCAAAGTTGCCAGTGTCAATCTGATTTGCTTTGCTCGTGACATTGAAAAGCCAAAGCGAAGCGAGTGGGCTTATGATTTGTGGTATGGTCAACACTGGCATTGGTTGATGGTCAACACTCATTTTGATGGTGAATGGTATACAATTGTCCTTTTCTTTCACAAAATTGCAACCTACCATCATTTCCTTTCCATCTATTGGTAAGTGTAAACACTAATGGCATTGGTTGATGGTCAGCACTCATTTGGATGGTGAATGAGAGTATTTTGATGTTCTTTCTCAGAGTATTTTGACGTTCTTTCTGGTCTAGATAGAGTAACTGGACTCTCATGTCATTAGTATTATGATGGGAGAGGTTCTAGTCAAAAATTCATATTACCCAATCTCGAAGGTCTCATATCCATTGGGGGATGAGTGGAAGATGGCATGCCAGACTAGGGATGGAGTATGAACATGAGTGAGAGGAAGGGCAGTAAGGACAAACAAAAAAGAAGAAGGAAGCTTTCTTTGCTCCCTTTGCCGAAGGTTGGGGTGACCTCGATGAAGAACTGCACAATATAGACTATTAACGTAACAAATATAATATGTATTTTATCCCGATCCATATGCCTTTTCTCTTTATAAAGACATTTGAAACATCAACCATATGCCAGGAACCAGATTGGCACTGGTGACACGTGGATTTTAAGTCCTCTGCTCTACCAGCTGAGCTATCCCGACCATCTTCTATACATTATCCTACTGGAGGACATGGATCTATGTCAATTCATTGAAATAAAGGTGCTCCAATTACAAATATGTCCTGGGTCTTTGGATTTCAAAAAAAAAAAACCTTTCTTTGTTTGTAAGGGCCATAATGGGATTCCTTTGACTTTGATATCCTTGGATAATAATACACATACATAATGTTATGTTCGTTTGGACATTTAAAGCCAAAGGAATGTGCTTTGCTTAGCTAATGGTATGCACTTTTTTTTGAAAGCAAGAATGGCATACAATTTGTGGTATAATCAGTACTAATGGCATTGGTTGATGGTGAGCACTCATTTGGATGGTGAATGGTATACAATTGTCCTTTTCTTTCACAAAATTGTCCATCCAAATTTATCCATTTCCGTAGAGAGAAACAGCTAGGGAATGAGCAAAGCACTCGCAAAGCGTAGGGCTGATTCAGACTCACTTTCATCACTCTAAGACAAGAAGGGATTCCTATACAAGGCGGCCATAGCCCCTATTCCCTCTAAAGCCACTCACCCTAGGGTACCTGCGCTCACCGATTCCACTTTTTGACAGATGGAAAAATGAAATCCAAATGGGTCACACAGACTAAAGAAAAAAGAGGAAGATGACAGAACTGACATGATAGCTTAACTTAACCCAATCTAGCTATCAAATTTTTTATACCAGACTTGCGTAACAATGTGTGAACCTCCGCGAGTCTGGATTTCACACTAGCCATTCCTGGACGGAACCCACCTAATAGAGTTGTTTTCACTAGCCATGGAAGAGATCAACTTTCTGGACACAGGATCAGGAGTTTTTCGAGAAAAGGTCCCATCCATATATACATTATATACAATTATATATAATATATAATATTTATGTAATACACATATATACAACTATAATAGTTATATATACTTATATACACATGTTATATGTTAACGTATACAGATGTTATAAATATAGATATATCATCGATGACTCAAGCCGAAGACGAAGTGGACACACTTGCTAAAGAGAGAGAGAGACTCCTCGAATGCCTTGGATGATTTTCAGAGGAAGGGGTACAAACCCTTTTATAACTAAAGAACACATATTTCTGGACTCAGATCTGGGTCAAGCCTGAACTTACAACTTAAGACATTTTGGCATCATATTTAGAGACCATTCAACTAACTAGACAGATCTGTCTCTCTGACATATCTAAAGTTGGATACTAGCTCAACAAAAAAAATCTTTTCAAATATGAAGTTCTACTTCCTTTGATGGAGTCAAATATTGTGCTTCTATCAGAGATATGACCAAGTAGCTTAAAAAATTTGGAGTTGAAAATGGTTTAAATTCATAGACATCTGACAGTTATACCTCTGAAGCTGGTTAATTAAATGAGGTGCAACGACATCTAATGGCCAAGATCTCCAGTAGAGGACACCTCCTCTCTTCCTATTCAAACATTAATGAGCGGACTGGCAGCTATCAGATGCATCATTTTAAAATTTAAACACAACAATAGATACTTGGATGACCTCCTTTACACTGTTTGGCTAACTATTGTGTTTTCTTTATAATACTAAAGAGGCCAAAAAAGTTTTTACTTTGAAAAAATCTAAATATCTGCTTCTGACGACAAGCTCAATGTATTTTTCTGTTTGAGCGCCAATATAGTATACCATTGTTGTTTCAACAGAAAAAAGGCATAGGCGTAGTCCGTCCCTGGTCTGCTCCCTCCTTCCCCCAACAAGTCCTGCCACTGCCGAGAACCTGAGGGGTTTATTCAAGCGCTTCGTTGCCTGCTGGGAGAAACGAATTTGGTTACTTGCTTATCATAATATTAATTCCCATTACATTACTTGTTGCCTTTTGGTAGGGAAGCATAACTTACTGCATTTCTTCAGTGAATGCGAGCAGAGCATTTTTCTGGTAGCCTCCAGTGCTGTAGAGTCTCCAACTATCAAGAATTTATACACATAAGACATGCCAACTACCACAACTGCACAATTTACCCTTCTCCTATTTGCACGAGGGTGGTTGTGCAGATAAACCAAAGGTATAAGAGGATTCACTGCTTCTGCCCCTCGAACAACTTAGATGGTGCCTAACACCATCAAACATTCTCGGACAATCCTCTGGAGTCACACCGTTCCTCATTGATCTCAAAACATGCTCCTCCATAATCAATGTTCCATAATTGCATTAATTCCTCTTCTAGACTACTATTGGAAAATGGCAGGCTTCAAGAGGATTTGGTTGGTTATAGGACTCAGAGATTTATTTTGCAGGAGTCCACATGGCAGGAGATCTAAAAGTGCAGCAGGAACCATTCAGTGTAATTGGACCTTGGTTCAGGTGATTCGGCAAAAGAGTCAGCTCAGCATGAGTTCAATACCCAGATTTCAAGTCAAAGTAGGTGTTTCAAGATCAAACCTATCAAAACCATTAAAACTTCAAAAGCTAATCACAAACAATTCCCAACACCAGCCCAGGAGGCACACACGATGAGTTTCCCACACATTTGCTCTACAGATTGCCAAGCCTAGCCAATTCTAGCAATGTGCAAAATAAAATGATAAGATCAAGCTGGAGTCCCCACAGATCGGTAGGAAGTGAAGTGATTCATGGCAGCCACCTATTAATTTAAGCAAGCTTCCTGCAAAAAATAAAAACAGGCCAAGCTTATGAAGCTACAGACTAGTGTGAGATAAGGTCGCTAGTGTGAGATAAGGTCGATAGTGACTTCAACAGTATGCCTCCTGTGGTTAAGTTTTTTTTCCGTCCACCAGAGATGCCTCTTCTCATGGCATCTAATCCAAGAATCTGCATCAATAATTTAAGTATCAGCACACGAAAGCCATGCAGGTTTATCTTTCAAGTTTCAATAGAAGGAGGAGCAGGTGCAATAAATTCCATAAAAAACTTAAGGTACTGCAGATCGTCACTCATGACCTAAACTTTGATGAACCAAAAATCACCTAGATCTGGAGAAAATCCAAATTCTGTTATTGATATATCTGTAGAGCCCCTAGGACTAGGCACTAGGTAAATTACTCTTGCAATAGACCAGCGGAAATTTTTGCATCGATGTCCAATGAGAGCAGGTAGGACTAGGCACTAGGTAAATTACTCTTGCAATAGACCAGCGGAAATTTTTGCACCGACGTCCAGTGAGATCAGGTTTAGGTGATGAAAAGCAAAGCTCGATAGTAAAAAAGGTGGAGCTTTTTAAAAATAAATTCTACCATTTTGCTGGCTTTTGGTTATCCCCTAACCCTAACATGCTCAATGCAGAGATCCACAACTTGACGTACATTTGTTTCTTTGATGTCCAGCTAAACAGCTCTAACCATGATTTCTTTTGAATGTTTCTCGACTCGTGTTCTACTCCAAAGCTCTCTGGCTACAATGAAAGGACTGTCCTAGTGAAAAGGGGAGGGGACGTCGAAGGTAATGCACAGTGACCATGAGAAAAGTTGCTCTTTAAACTGACTCGGCCTGGCAAATGAATATAAACAAAATTGGCAAATGAATATAAACAAAATTGAAGAGCAATCATGTTATTTGCCTGCTCCCTCAATGGCCTTGCAAGGTCAAAGGCGCTGGAGGTGTAACTTAAAACATAGGATGCCTTCCAAGCCTTGGGAAACTTCGTTTTGCATACTGTAGCTGATTGAAACCAAAATACACAAGTATGCCTGCTGATTTTTATAATGTTATTGAGGAGACCCCACCTACAAGCAAAAAGGTTTAGGCTTTAACTGTGGTCTGCACTTGTTGATACTACCTGGCTAGAAACAACTCTAATGAAATTTAAGCAGCATTCTTGTGTCGCTGTCGGTAACCTGATAAAAATCTGACAAAACCATAACATGATAACGAATAAACAAAATAAGCAAAACAACAGAAGGACAAGCACATACCAGCAAAAATTTGTAGCTGCTGATTGCGGGCTCTTTAAATAGAAAGTGGAAACAACAAAATGAGAATTTTACATGAGCAACAATGACTTGGTTAACGAACACTTTGTGTGCAGAAGGCATGAGAAAGGTAGGATCCATGACAAGTCTTAAGCACTTACATCTTATACCCGACTGACTTGAAATTTCTATGTCACGTATGCTAGTAGAAATAGATGGTGTTGACAGACATCCTTGGACATTGAAAGTTAGATCATGCACGACATCCTTGGACATTGACACTTTCAAACAATAAGTTGTGCAGCAAAAATTTATTTATCAAAAGAATCAAGTTGCCACGGGCTGACTTTTTCAGGCATATTTGGCCCACGTGGAGCCGAGGGATAGTCGGTCTGCAACACAAGTGAAGGCATTGAAAAATGAAAACCAAGCAATTAAGACAACAAAGCACCTAAACAACCCACATCACAATGAAAGTGAAAACTAAACATGACACTATGCTGAAAACCACTAAAGCGGAAAATGAAGAAGATTGAACTACTATAAAATCAAACCAACAATAGCCCAACTCAACAAAACTAAATAATCAAACTAAATCAAAATAGGATCCTACTGAAAACAAATCAAGCCAATGACCTTAACCTATGCTGGACATGTGCAGTAGCTAACTAAAGGATCTATTCAACTAACCTGACACTAATGTGACACAAGAAGAAAGAAACTGAGTACTAACCTGGTCTAAAACCATCAAGGACCCGAGGACATAAAACCCAAAACCCAAGCAACTTCGACGAATAGAACCTTTCAAAAATGTCAGTTTAAAATCGACTACAAAATTGGCTGGTCCTTTTGAAAATAGATAAGAGGTTTTGCATGACAGACTCAACCCTAAATCTGGGTTATGTTGAAGACAAGCGGTTAAGATGGAATAATGGGTCAGGCTTAATCACTTATCCCAAAAGATATAAAAAGAAAATGAAATTCGTCACATTCAGCATGAGTTGACTAGGTTTGAGGAGTTTCTTCTATCCCATGAATGGACTAATGGTTTGGTAATGGAAAGACCAACATCTTTCAAGGCCAAAGGGGATTGGTAATGAAATGACAAACATCTTTCAAGACCAAAGGAGATTGGTTACTTCCTCCTATGACTAGAGATGTCAAGTTTTTACTTTGAAATAGTTCAAAAATGATCAATTTAACTAATAAGCATGAGTGTTCGTGTTGTGAAAATAATATGGCCTTCATTGACACATAGTACCGTACAAGCATTAGGATTCATTTCACGTCAATGCCGTCAAATCTCTAGAAGGGATGTCTTTCAATTTCCAAAATATGAACATAAAGGAATCATCCTCAGCTTCTTAGGTAGTAAAAAATAGGAGAAGATATTGACCCTAGAATCGCACATCTACCAAAGATTGTCACATTCAATTCTTGGGAGTTCAGCCTTCATGCCTTTCATCTCTTGGCAGACACCTTTTGCTTTTTTCTTTTCTTCTTTTTTTTTTCTTTCTCTTGCATTTAGCTTTTGCCTTTTGATTTTTTTTTTCTTTGATTTTCTTTTTTTTTAGGTCGACCTTCACCTTTGAGGGAATACCTCACCACCCCAAAGGCTACTACGAAGCTCCACCGCTTTGGTGGTTACGTGTAGCTTTGTCGCGTATCCAACCCGCTTCACCTTGCGGGTTTCCGAAGAGACAAAGGTTCATAAGTCGTTATCTTCGCGGTATAGACATAAATCACCTATATGCCTACCCGGTACTCTTGATTGCTAACCCAGAGGAACGACCACACAAGCCCCGAGCCCATCTCTCAACTCTCATTTTGCTACCTGCCAAGATCTTATAGAGCATTTTGGCTTCTCTATCAAGATATTTTCCTGCTAAATCCTTGCAGATGCTTGATTACTAGAGTCAATCACATTTCCTAGTCTTGAATTTCTCAATTTCACAGGACTTTTCCTTACTGCTCATATCCAGGATTTTTCCAAGTTTCCTCTTCCATTGTTTGGCAACAAAATCTTGAAATTTTATCCTTCTACTCAAGGAGGTACTAAGAATAAAGAAAAGCCAGATCATTGTGTGAGAAGACACTTTTAAAATGTTTTTAAGCAAAACTGAAAATTTTCATTTTACAAAAAAATCTTGACATCAAATGGTATATCACCAAGAGGAAGGAATTCAACTCTAAAGAAGAGGGTGAATGCAAAGCAGTATAGGTTGGTTGGGTAGAAAAATGAACTTCACCAACTCTCCTATAAAAGTAGAGACTTCTATAACAAAGGTTGGTTTAATGGTGACGATTTTCCATAAATGTTGAGTCCTCAACTGATTGGAAGTTTTACAGATGGTTTAGGTTAAGCTCTTATCTTTTCCCAAAGGAAGCCCAGGATAAACCAATCCTATGTGGTGGGTTTTGTAAAATCATTAAGTGCATGATAATGACAACTATGGAATGGACTCTGTTAGACTCTAAATGTACGACTATCCAACAAAGTTTGATCGGTCTTGTGCCCTGGCAATCTTCTCCAAATTCTCTTGTTGTGAAGTTTTCGTGCAAAGGGTTGGATCATTGATTGCTAAGGGGAAATTGATACTTCTATAGCTCACTCTCCTATCCACCTAAAAACCACTTTCAGGACCGAGTTGGATTGGTTTGAATGGTTTTAGATAATCCTCTTAGCAATAAGACACAAAAAACAATTTGCCGAAATCAAAGTAAAATCACCACACAAGTCCTAAAATACCCTCATCTCCTTAAGTGGAAATTCTAGATCCTCAAGTGCAGACAAGTTCAAAATTGCATTCTATTCAGTGGAGATAAATATGCCTAAAAATTAAAGAGAAATCATAAATAAAAACTAGAAAGATGAACAAACACTCAGGAAAAAGTATAACTGAACATCTTTCTTTTACATGAAGTAAAAAATCTGAGAGCATGCATCTTTTTGAAAGCGCAGCTCAAAATCTGTAGCAAAAGAAATGTAGGCATGAAACCAGTAACTTACTTTATGAGGTTGATGATGCACGTTAAAAGCCTCCTCTTTCATGATCTTCATTTTTTCAGTGTTGATGGCATACACTTATGAGTTGTTCGTAATCAATGTCCAAAACTTCTACAACATGGATGGGCTGTAAACATGCTCAAAAAGAGGCCAGGTGTCCTAGATGCAACGTGATGTAACTAGTTGAGACTTAAGATGGACTATAACCACAATATGCAGCTAACAGTAAAAGCCTAATGATGTCATCTATATGTTTGTTGTGGTTCATAATTCAACTCCTGTCAATTCAAAACCAGTTGTTGTAGGGTATGCAAGTGAAGAAAAACCCTGTTAGAATTTCATGTTGTGTGACAACCTCCATACGCTGCACACAGTCCTTCCTCCAGCACTGCTTTGCTGCATAAGCTTATTTTAAGATGAGACCTATGGAGGCATGACTTGCTACCAAATGTTGCAAGAAGTTTTAAGCAGTGTATGCACCAGACTGACGATGAGCAGTTAACTGTTTTTTGTGATTTAGATTAATAGAAGAAAGAACCATGGGAAGGTCAAACTTAGTGAAAAACAGGGACATACCAGTCATAGATACAGTCACAAAGCACATTATTTTCCAACAATCGCCTATGGTTCTCATATGAAGCACTTGAGATACAGCGCAGAAGCTGCTCAACAACACCATGCTCTTCGAGGCCCAAAATGAAAGGCTGAAACAACGCGTCATTGACAGTGTACCTCTCTTTCCCAATAATTATTTCCTGGAACATAAAATTTCCAGTGGGTAACTCAAGGCTGATTATTATTATTATTGACAAAGAGGCTGAAGAGCACTACATGCATGTGTTTTTTCTAGTAAATCTTCTGTACACCCAAAAGCACATCATCATAGTGTTCAACTATTATCTAGATGTTGCATGCTTGATGAGCTGATGACAAACCATAAACTGAAATAGAATCCTGAAGAACAAGCGTTAGAGCATTTAATTACAAGACGTACCTGTGGAAACATACATGCATCTTCTTCACGTTTAAAAAAGTTGTTGATATAACCATTGAAGCACAAGAACCAATAGCCTCTGATGGACAGCCTGTAATGGTAAAAAAAGAATTAATTTTCATGAAGAAAAATGTGCATGTGCATCATGAGAAAGAAGAAAGTTACTCTGCTAAGGAAAGGAAAGTGGGGGATCCAAGTTTCCTAGAAATAAAACACAATTATGATGATATGTCTTTTAAAAAGTTTCGAGAAGCTAGTAAAACAAGCTGATGCAAGAACATATTTCTGGACTCAGATCTGGGTCAAGCCTGAACTTAAAACTTTAAGAGATTTTGGCATATCACATGTACGACAATATGTACTATAATGTAAATGTACATATAATAATATGTATACTTATTTTATAATATTATTATTATATAAAATATATGTATGATACATATATATTGTAATATGTAATGCATTTGTTTATATATATATATATATATATATATATATATATATATATATATATATATATATATATATATATATATATATATATATATATATATATATATATATATAACATGTACGACAATATGTACTATAATGTAAATGTACATATTATAATGCTACAACACATATAATGCATAAATTATATAAACACATTATGCATATTATATATATACTATATGTTATATTGTACAATATATAATATATATTATATACATATTATATGTTATATTGTATAAAATATAATAAACATATAACATTATATATACATTATAAGTTATTACGTACAACATATTTTATACACGTATTATAATGCATAATGTATATAATTATAGTAATGTCTATCAATGATAGATTACTAGATCAATAATGTATATGTATAATATACAATATATTATATTATGTATTATATGTTAAACGTATAATATATATGATACATGTTATTGTATGTATATAATCCTATAACATATATACTACTAATATATTATAGAATGTTTAGGGACATTTTCAACCATGTCAAGATGCGGGACAGATGCTGCAAAAAATGGATAAGTACAGTGACACAAACTAAAAACGTCTTCTATTATATACACAAAAAATGTACTACACAAACATGATCCACTTAGCTTAATTGTTATGTGATGAATCAAGTAAGAAGTTGACATAACGAGGAGCTTCCCAACATCTAGCAAAAAAATGAAAAATGGCATGATAATTTCAGAATGTTGTCAACATATGAAGAAAGCAACAATACCTGACTATTTGTAGAAAACTATTTCCGTGTAATTTGAATATATTTAACTATTTTTCATTAGTTTACTGACAAAAAACTTACAACAGTTCTTTATATGAATTTAAGTAAAAAACTTACATTTTAATTATTGTAAGGTCGCTTTAGCAAAAGCCCTCCTTCCCAAACACCCAGGCGATTCCAACCTATGCTTTTTAGAAGCTAAGAATGAAAAGATAAAACTAAAAACAAACACATGAAGTTACCTTGCATCTTCAATAGGCTGACCATATATGCAGTGGTATAAGCCGAGATGGTAGCTTTTCATGTGAACAACAAGCAATGTCCTAAAACTATAAGAACGTTTGGCACCATGAATCTACTATGCCTATTCCTAATCCTCTCTTAACTTGTTGACTCACTTTTAGGGCTTCTGTTGATAGCAACTGTGGATTTTAAAAACAACCCAACTTATATGTGGTTGAAATTAGTCCAATTGCAGGAATTAAGAAGCTACATTCACATAACTACATTTTCAAAATAAACGATAAAACACATAGTGGAGGAAAACACATGGAGTGAAAGCAAGCATGTTATAAGTTCAAGTAATCACTAAGAGGTAAAATTTTGTATTTCGCCCCACATAAATAGCTCTATCGTGCAAAGACTGCTATTCTATGCCTCATACCGATCAACCCAAAGAAAAGAAAAAAAAAAAGAAAAAGAAAAAAAAAGACCCAGAAGACTGCTCACAATAAGCACGAGTGCTAGCATTCCAACTAAACAAATAGACTCGGATGAAAACACATCGATAAGCATTCAAATAAATCTAAAATAAAAACTACCCAAAAACACTTAAGTTTCTAGAGACATGATCGAAAAAATATATGAACCAAAGCCACAAAAAGATTACAGGCCCAAAAGGTTGCTCAACTGCTGAAGAAATCCATCTGTTTACTACTTTAACGGACTCAAACACCCACAGAACGACACTCTCACATATCCACAGGATGACTCAACTACGAACGTCAATTCAAATAGCTTTGTGAAAATCCTGAAAATTCTATAATGTCTTGAGCACACACTAATAAAAGAATCAATCCAATTTTTCCAACCATCAAACCAGGCATTAGTTAAGCAAACATTTAACCCCAGTTCACATAACTAATCATTGTCACATTTGACACGTATAACAACAAGAGTCGATGATAAAAGACAACCCAAACGCATGCAACCATACCCGTCTGTCGACGCATGAAACTAGACATCGAATTTACCTCACTAAACTAAATAAACAAACACTGGAAAAACGAAAAAGAAACAAAGTCGTTCCGAAATAACAAATGAAATAGCCAATTAATCAAACGCAGAACCCATAGAAAGTAAAAAGCCAACCTCAAGGAAACCAGTTGAAAGTCCAATAAAGAACGTGCCAGATTCGTCGAACGATCCCGCGTACCTCCTTCGTGTGCGCCCCCGTCTCGATCAAGGTCCCGATCTCTTTCAGATCTTTCACCCAGGAAAACAAGAAACAGGGCATCAAAACCAGATCGATACCCCAGAAAGAAGCAAAGAAATGAGGATTTAGGGATGATTACGCTGAAGAACGGGAGAAGTGGACGAGGATTGAGAGAGAGGCGGGGCAGGCTGATCCTTCATCTCCACGTCCTGCGTCATCTTCTCCTGGTTTCGCTCTGCGAATTAGCTCAGACAGAAGGGGGAGAGAATGAGAGAGAACTTGAAGACCAAGAAAAGGAGCATAGGCCCGGTCGCCCTTTTTTGTCTATTGAAACGGCTCTAAGACTCGGGCAAAAATCGAATCGGGAAGCGAGTATATCGGCCTCCGAAACGATCATCCAGCGGAAACCGGTTTGGGTCTAGGACTACCGGATCGTACATAATCAGATTTGGAATTAACAGTTCAGGATCCAAATAATCCGCCTTATGTTTTTCTATGTGATGTTTCCACCAAAAGTAATTATTTTTCTATTTGAATGCAAAAATATAACGAAGCTGAGAAATTGATTGGGTTGGATATCAAATCCAAACTTTAATCTGTAGGCTGGTTTGCTTTGAAGGGCTTGTTTGATTGGAATCGATTAAGTTGGAACAACAGTAAAGGTCGTCTTGCCCGTGCGATCATGGATTCACGTCAATCTCAAACAAACATAGTGTATATGACAATGGATGAATAGCTTGAGACTTGATGTCCTTGGTAATTGATTGTCTTGAACTATTCGTCCGTGGATCAATTGGCTGACTTGATCTTCAATTGTCTCAGAACACCTACTTCTCAGCATTCAAATAATATGCACTTTGATATATTTCAGCGGCGAAGAAAATGGTTTGTGATGACCGCTTTTTTTTGTCTTTTACCCATTCAAACATGGTAGAGGATAAAAGTTTCAGTTTCTTTCAATTACTTAAGAAATATTACTATGCATAACTAGCGAGCTGCTGATCATAGCGAGTGACAAAAGATGAATTCATTTTAAGGAGCAAATTAGCTCATCGTTCATATTTGCTCCTTAAAAAGAACAAGTCATCATTCTATCACTTTCACAACGTTAGCAGTAAACATTTTCAGTAACCACTCAATGAGTGAATTCAGAACCACGAGCACTACTATGAACCACGTCTCCACTATACTAAACTACAACAAAGAATGCAACAAGAAGAAAATTCAATTTAAAACCAAACTTTCACGCATCTCGAACTAGATCAAAACATCAAGAAGAATCAATTTAAAATGTGTTCTTCACAAGAAAAAACATAAATTTCATAAGGACAACCAAATGGATCCATGTTAGACTTAGAGAAACTTGATTGGCTGTACAGAAAATGATGAAGGACATGCACGATTGTAAAGATGAACGGTTAGATGGCTAGATTATGTGCCGGTAACACCATGGGGCCTTTTCAAGCATATCCAACATTTGAAAAAAACAACTAAACGTAGAAAGACTACATGAAACAGTTTGGAGTAGTTTTTGTAGTTAGAAATATCTCTTTTAATCCTGTTCGTACCAAGCAGACGTTTGCATAACCACTGCACCATAAACATGCGGGATATTACTCGACTGCCTTTCTGCTTTCAATTATTCTTAGCTCCTGATCGGTTGACCGGAGAATTGCACAGAAAATTGTAGTTTAAACTTTTTTTTTTCACTATCCAATTTTGTGAGTTTGCTAGACCAGCTATTAATGGTCTTGTTGTTTATGATGCTGTGAGCACCGCCAGCATATAGCATAAAGAAGATAGCATGAAAGAAAAGTGAAATGACCATCAAAGCCCTTAGTTCATTTCCTTTCTCTAGAAGTCCTTATTTTAGCATTTTGTCATGGAATTTCTTGTGTTATAACCTCTTTATGAAGTTTTGCTATTATAAACATTGTCACAAAAAACGTGTGTGGATATTATACGACTAGAAATTTTTTGTGTATAATATGACATTAATAAATTAAAACATTTAATTAATGTTAAAAATTATAAAAAAATAAAAATACAAAAAAATGTGAAAAATGTGTATTATATGCATTTTTTTATTTTTTGGTGTTTTCTTAAAAAAATGTGATTTTTCATGATTTATATGACTGACTTGTTTTTTATGTTTTATACGCGTTTTTCATAAATAAAACGTTTTCTGTGACAATGAATTTATAAATCATTATATTTAGTATGAAGCTAGATTTGTTCAGTATATCTGCAAAAAAAGGACCTGATATCTTGTTTTACTTCTTGATTGACATCCCTCCTAGTCCAATGGTTGTGTTCATCTTTCACCATGTTATATGTTTTTTCAGTTTAGAAAAATTGATGTTTTGACTGTTCCTTGATTTTTCTTCACATTAGGTAGTTTTGTTTTCGCTTAAATTCGTTGTTATTTTCTGACTTTCGGATTTTTCATTATACTGTTATATCTCAAGTTGCTGAGACCGGTTTAGTGTGCTTACTGTGCAGTGGTTTTTTTACTGTTGATCTTTCATTTGTTCCTCCGGAATATTTTGCTGTCAACAGTGAAGTAAGTGGTATTTTCTTACTAAGAAAGGTAAAACATTCCTTTCGGCTCTAAAAAATGTTGCTTTTCCAGAGCATCTGTAGTTCTGAGAAATATTCTCACCTCAACTGGTTAATATCAGAGCCATCAGCTGCTAAAGCTTGTGGGATCGTGATCCTGCGTTAGGCAAGGGATGAGAGTTATTCTTCGAGAGAGCACTAGCAAACTCCATTCCTTGATTTATTTGCCCCGTGGTTGCCACTTACACTTACGCAATTGAAGAGGATTAAACCAACATTGTGCCTTCATGTGCCTTTCTTGTTGCACTGAAAACAAATTGGTATTTTCCTTGAAGTATCCAAAAGAGACATACCTTGGTTATGTGGTGTTGGTAGGATGCCACGACCACCATGATTGGAGTTCCCATGACTCTTACCAAACTTTACATTAATGGCCAACACATTTTGGGAGTTCCCTTGATCAGTCATTTCAATGACTCTTTTCATATTCATTTCGTGTTGGAGAAGTTTATCTTGTAGTTCATTGAAGGTTACCAAACTTTACATTCATGGCCAACACATTTTGGGAGTTTCCTTGATCAGTCCTTTCAATGACTCTTTTCATATTCATTTCGTGTTGGAGAAGTTTACCTTGTAGTTCATTGAAGGAAGGCGGAATAGGAAGGACCTCAAGAGCTGTAATAAAAGCATGATAATCATGCCCAAATCCATTCAAGGTTTGCTGCACCTTCTCCTTATCAGAAATGTTATTCCCTAAGGCAGCAAGTTGGTTTACGAGACGGCCTTAATATGCCCCAAATAATCCATGATAGACGTTAAACCTTTGGTCAAATTCTGAAATTCTTTTTTTAAGTACATAATTCGAGCTTCTGATATTTGGGAAAATGTATCAGCAAGGGTTTCCCATAATTCTTCCGCAGTACAGCCATCAGAAACTAAAAGTAACACTTGTTGAGATAGAGTAGACAAAATATACACAACCAGACTTTGGTCACATCTCATCCACACAGCATATTCAGGGTTGTTGTCTTCATGAACAACAATAACTTCTCCTACCTCATTTTTAATTTCCTACAAAATGGATATTGGTGGAGCCGTTGTGGAACCATCGAGATGTCCAAAGAGGCCTTGACTTCTTATGAAATGCATGATTTGCTTTTTCCAGATCAGATAATTCTAATGGTTGAGTTTTTCGGTAATAAGGTGAGGAAGAAAACTTGAGGACATGCCAGAAGGTGAAAGGTTTTCCATGACAACAAAAGGAGAGTATACAAGTAGGAGATGTTAAGGAAAAGAAAAAAGCCCCAATATAACAAGATATGTCTTTCGGTAAGCAAGAATGACTTAAGAGAAACAGTGAATATAGGATAGATAGAAATTGAGAAAAGAGTTTTAGCTAGATCAGACCTGTTTGAGCACTTCGTTAGATAGAAGTAACGTAACCTGGCTCTGATACCATGTAAGAAATTTAAGCACCAATATGTGAGTTCTGAAATCAGCATTCACGCAGGAATATAGAGAGAGAAAGAGTGAATAAGAAGAAGATGAGGAGAAGAAGCCATAACCAAAATGGTTTGCATGGCCTCTACTTATAATCCCATTTCCAGAATTCTAAGAGTCTCCAATCTTAGAATCCTAAGAGATTTCACAAGCTACAAGGACATTAATTATATCATAGAATCCTATGATACTTCACATATTACAAGGATATTAACTACAACATAGAATCCTAGGAGACTCTTCACATGTTACAAGGACATTAAATATCTTAACACATTTTACAAGGATATGGAATCCTAAGAGACTTGTAGAAACATGCAACACACGGAGGGAGAAGAAAGAACACACGATATACGTGGAAAAACCTCAGAAAGAGGAAAAAACCACGGGGAAGCTCTAACCTAGGTGCACAACCGCAACCCTAGGAGAGAGAAAAATATATTCACTTAACACACCGATTACACGTAAGTGACAATTATATAGAGGGAGAGAGGAGATGCCGCCTAGGGTACCAAGCCAGCCTCGGTACCCGTGCCCCAATAGGATCGGGTCCATGTATGGACCCGGTTCCTCATTACAATGTATTCTAACACTCTCCCTCAAGCTTGGCATACATGTCAAACATGTCAAGCTTGCTAACATTTTTCTCAAATTGAGATGTACACAAAGACTTAGTTAAGACATCAGCAACTTGATCTTCAGACTTCATATAGGGAAGGATCAACTCCTTAGAATCCATGCGTTCCCGTATGAAGTGGCGATCGATCTCCACATGTTTAGTTCTGTCATGCATGACCGGATTGTTTGCCAAGTTAATGGCCGACTTGTTGTCACAATACATCTTCATCTTCTCTTTCATTTTAACCCCAATATCTGCTAACAAAATTTTTAGCCATAACATCTCTGTAACGCCCATAGCAATTGCCCTGTATTCTGCCTCAGCACTAGAGACCTGGAACAAACTTCTTGTCTCTTACTTCTCCATACCACCAGGTTACCCCCAAGAAAGATGCAGTATTTTGTGGTAGATCTTCTAGTATCTATGCATCCTACCCAGTCGGCGTCAGAATAGCCCTCAATGCTGAGTTGATCTTGTCGAGTGTAGAGCAGTCCTTTCCCTGGGTTATTCTTCAAGTATCCCAATACTCTTTCAGCACTTTTCCAATGACAGTCAGTAGGAGCATGCATAAATTGACTTAACACACCCACAACATACGTAATATCCGGACGAGTAAGAGTGAGATAAATAAGCTTACCAAATAGTAGCTGATACCTCCCTTTTCCTTCCTCATCCAGAATCGTCCCGGTTTTGATACTTATCCTTGTGCCAGACTCCATTGGAGTAAGAAAGGGCATGCATCCCAGTTTACCTGTCTCTTTTAGAAGATCTAAGGTGTATTTTCTTTGGCTCATAACAAGCCCAGCCTCAGACCATGCGATCTCAATCCCCAAAAAATACCTTAATTTTCCTAGATCTTTGAGATCGAATTCAGCAGCTAATGTTTCCTTCATCTTCCTTTTTTCTTCTTTGTCATCACCTATGACAATCATATCATCAACATATACAAGTAGAAGGCTCACCAGACCATTTCTCTGCTTGATGAAGAGGGTGTGATCACCATTTCCCTGCTTATATCCATTTGTCTTCATAACAACCCTTAATCTTTCAAACCACGCTTTAGGAGACTGCTTGAGACCATACAATGCTTTCTTGAGATAGCAACACTTTCCGTTCTGCGTATATCCAGGTGGCATGCTCATAAAGACTTCTTCCTCAAGGTGACCATTCAAGAAGCCGTTCTTGACATCAAGTTGGTCCATGCTCCACTTCTTTTGCACTGTCAGAGCCAGGATGACTCTAACTGTCTTTAGTTTAGCAACGGGCGTAAATGTCTCAAGATAGTCAATCCCATATTTTTTGCTAAACCCCTTTGCAACGAGACGAGCTTTATAGCATTCTACAGTGCCATCAGGTTTATACTTCACAGTAAATACCCACTTGGAACCAACTAAGTGAGTTCCCTTGGGAATATCGACAACCTCCCACGTATTGTTCTTTGTCAGGGCGTCCATCTCTTCTGTCATGGCCTGTAGCCATTTGGGGTCCTCCCTGGCATCTTCCATTGACCTGGGAATAACAGCCATAGATAAAGAAGTAATAAAGCACTTATAGTCTCTACTGAGTTTAGCATATGAAACAAATCTCTGAATGAGATGAGAAGTACATGACCTGGTGCCTTTGCACAGGGCTATGAGAAGATCTTCACTCATTGGACTTGGATCATTCGGGGAGCTCACAAGATTGGAATTGGTAACATCAACAACCTCCAACACATCATTCTTCTTCCTGTTGTAAACCTGACCAAACAAGTGATCACGGAACTGTTCTTCCACAGGCTCCCCTTCCATCTGACTATCTCTGCCCTCACTGACTGTATCCCCTTCCATCTGACTGTCTTTGTCGTCATTGACTGTGTCTACCACACTCGGAGAACTAGCCGTGTACTCCAAGAAATCTGTGAACTGAATCAATTGATGCTGAGAATACTCTTCCACTCTCTCACCTAGACACTCCCCCTGAAGAAGATTCACAGGAAAGTATGCCTCATGTTCATGAAAGGTAACATCTCTAGAGACATATACTCTGGAAGTGCTAGGATCGACACACTTGTATCCCTTCTGGGTGGAGGAATACCCCAAGAAGACTGCTTTGATGGACCGAGTATCGAGTTTCTGGGACTATGATCATGGACAAAACAAACACACCCAAACACCCGAGGAGTCAAAGGCCAGGGATTCTGAGTAGGCCACAAAACAGAATAAGGAGAATGTCCATTCAACACACGAGTAGACATACAGTTAATAAGATGAGCACTAGTGAGAAGTGCATCACCCCAGTACCGCTTAGGAACGTGACGTTGAAACATAATGGCCCGGGTGATATTTAACAAATGGCGGTTCTTCCTTTCAGTGACGCCATTCTGAGGAGGTGTGTAGCTACAGGATGTTTCATGTATAATACCCTTGCTTCGCAACAAGTCATCAAGGGATTGAGAGACATACTCTCGAGCATTGTCAGTACGAAAGGCCTGAACAGAGGTATGGAATTGAGTTTCAACAAATGCAACGAAGTTTTTGACAATGCCGGGAACTTCACTACGTTCTTTCAACAAATACACGAACGTACACCGAGAATAGTCATCAATAAGAGTCATGAAGTAGTGGAAACCACGACAAGTGGGTACTCCCGAAGGACCCCAAACATCAGAGTGAACCAAAGCAAAATGACGGCTGGTTTTATTGAATGAAATAAGGTACGAGGCCATAACATGCTTAGACAACTGACACACTTCACAGGCGAAGGTGTCCAAAGAAACAGACTGAAACATCCTAGGAAACAACTGTTTAATCAACGGAAAGGGGAGATGACCAAGTCTCTCGTGCCAGCGCATAATCAAGGATCTGTCCTCCATGCCAGATAACTGTCCACTGGTGGCTGAAATCAAAGCAGAAGCAACCTGTACTGGCATTCTGTAGAGACCATCAATAGCCGAACCAATCTCAATCTTCTGCCCCGTCCCCAAGTCCTGTAGGAAACAGCGATCAACAGAGAATATTAGATTGCAGTTTAGCTCTTTAGTGATACTGCTGACAGATAGCAAATTTACAGGAATATTGGGAACATGCAAAACATTATGAAGACAATATTTATTCAGTAAGGATAAACTCCCTTTTCCAGCCACAGAAATAGACGAACCATCAGCCATAGAGACACGCTGCTGCCTAGAAGTCAACTTGTATTTTTGAAACATCTTAGAGTCCCCGATCATATGATAACTAGCCCCACTGTCAACAATTCAACCACCGAGAGAGGGATTACCTTTATCACTCGTAGCAACAAGAGCCTGAGCTAACTTAGCTCCATCCGAGGTAGATGAGTCCTCTGGTGTAGTAGAAAGACGACCAATATAAGCTTGTAGTTCCTTGATTTGATCCTGAGAAAGCCTCGATTTATCACCACTTGAAGATCCACTCTGATTTGGGTCCTGCACAAGAGGGCCACGCCGACTAGACGGAGGGCGTCCACGAACAAGTCTCTTCTCAGGATGAAGATCCCAACAAAAGTCAACAGAATGTCCTGGCTTGTGACAATGAGTACATCGCCTAACAGGGCGCTGGCCGGGCACAAAAGAGCGGCTAACAAAGGCCGAGGGTCCACTCCCACGACTGGGATCAATCTGCATTACTTGGCGCCTTTGTTCTTCGGATTCCACTCGGGCATAAACATCTTCTATTCCAGGAATTTCATCACAGTTTAGAATTTGACTCCGAATGGATTCAAATTCATCATGCAAGCCTCCAAGGAAAAGGAAGGTCTGGTCCATCCATTCCATCAAGTTCCTCCCACTTAGTCTTCAGGGCTGCATAGAAGGAGGCAACAGACAAGTCACCCTGTTTCAGGGCGTAGATACTGTGTTTGATCTGGTACGTACGCAAAACCCTTTTCTTGCGACCATATATCCTCGTAAGCACATTCCACATCTCAAACGAAGTAGGCTTCCGCAGAATAAGAGGCTGAATATCAGCGGACACAGAGCTGATAATCCACACTTTCACCTGACTGTCTTCCAACGCCCAATTTGCCCATTGAGGGTCGGTTTTGTTGGACGCAGGTTTGTCGCCGGTGATATAGGGGAGACGACCACGGCTCGTTATCCCAATCTCGAGGGCAGCAGACCAAGAGAGATAGTTATCTTTAGTCAGACGAATAGGTGTGACCTGGACCGGCAAGTTCTCGCTCTTGGGAGCGATGCCCGCGTCAAAGGCCACATCACTTTTAGGTGCGATCTCTTCCGCCATCACAAATATTCAAGACAAACACACCACAGGGCAGCAACAAGACGACACAGCAGCGGCTGAAGCAAGGGGCTTGACGGAGGAAGAAAATAAATACCCACGGTAGCGGAAACACCAGAAGACACCGGCAACGACGCTGGAACTTCCGACGGCGGCGGCGTAGAACAGAGCAGCGACGGCGCAGGAACGTCCGACGGCGGCGGCACAGACAAGTCAACGACGGCGCAGACCGAGCGGCGGCGGCGTAGGGACGACGGCGGAAATACGATATGCAAACGAACGATCTCACCCTCGTATACCATGTAGAAACATGCAACACACTGAGGGAGAAGAAAGAACACATGATATACGTGGAAAAACCTCAGAAAGAAGAAAAAACCACGGGGAAGCTCTAACCTAGGTGCACAACCGCAACCCTAGGAGAGAGAAAAATATATTCACTTAACACACCGATTACACGTAAGTGACAATTATATAGAGGGAGAGAGGAGATGCCGCCTAGGGTACCGAGCCAGCCTCGGTACCCGTGCCCCAATAGGACCGGGTCCAGGTATGGACCCGGTTCCTCATTACAATGTATTCTAACAAGACTCATCTTCAACGTGCTAGTGAAGGACTCCTCTTCAACATGCTGGTGAAGGATTTATAGTTTAACAACAACCACTGCTTGGACATTTGAGAATGACCTTTTAGCACTATCCATCTAAAAGGAACCAACATCAATGTCCGTAGGATTGCCACTACCAAATTGTTCCATAATAAAAGTACCAACCTAATGACATACATAGCTGTCTGTGTTTCTTCCTGCCAAAGGTCACAAATGCCATCTCTATAAATCTTTGTAATATCAGATACTTTATGATGATTTGCAAGTAAAAACAGTTTTGCTTTCAAACATTTAAGAGTCTTGATCTTGTTAGCAAAATGACTCCTTTCATCTGCATATAAGACATGTAACATGAAAACCAATCAATTATAGCAGCTCTTCAAAAATTCATTGAACGGATGCATCCAATAATATTTATTATGCCTGTTGCATCCAACAAACCTTGTGGTTTGGGTGCTTAAAGATTGATCAAATTTTAAAAAGGTTGCAATCCCAAAGGCTCAAGTGCCAGTTTTTCTGGAAGCTCTTTGATAAGCCACCTCCTTTGCCAATCTCATCAAAATAGAAAGGTACAAAAAAAAATGGAAATAATAGCAAAAGATGAATCTGATCCACTTTGTTACATGAACACTTCTAAACACATTGAAGCATGGGATGCACATTTCAGAAAACATCTCTCTCTCTCTCTCTCTCTCTCTCTCTTTCTTCGTAGATGTACCTACATATAGATATACATAAAGCTGCATCAAAGTATCTATTTTCCAAAACATGGTCATATAATGTCCTATAATCAATAGATAAAATCACAAAACACATAAGCAGCTCTGCTTATGTAGCCTAACTATAAAAAAACTTCATAATGAATGTGTCAAAGTAGCATATGACTTGTGTAAGAGTGTGATAGCTACCAAGCAGCTATCAGCCTCCCTCTCTATTATAGTTCTGTCTTAAACACATATGTAGCACAAAGCCCAGCTTCAATAGTAATCTCATTCATTTTTTAGGGTCTAAAATCCCCTTAAGAGGTACATATATGTATCTGTGCGAGTGGGTGGATTTGTTGCATGACCTAACATAATGACCCGATCCGTGAACTCCTTGTGAGTGTTGAAACAAAAACAAAACTGAAAACATAAAGACATGAACAAGGCAATGTCAGTTCTGCACCTAATAGTATCCCCTCCCCCCCTTCGGAAACACCTTGTCTTCAAGGTGTGAAACTTGGAAAGCGCCTGACAATCTCCTTCGCAGGTTCCCAGGTTGTAGTATGTCTTCATGGTGACTTCATTCAATTAGTCATTCATTGATGCAGGAACCATTGTTGTTGCTGTTCTTGTGGATGCCCAGACGTCTGAAGGGTTGAGGTGCGGTCTGGTCCTCAACAATGGGAGGATAGGCTATTGCATCCTGATTGGGTGGATGGGAGCAAACCTTTAGTTTTGAGAGTTGGAAGACATGATGAATGTTACTTCCTTTAGGAAGCTGCAGTTTATAGGCTAAAGTTCCAATATTCTTGATAATCTTATAAGGTTTGATGTAACAAGGGGCCTACTTATTGTATCCTTTGGGTAGGCGAAACCCTGCACCGTGAGTGGGTCTGCGAAAGTATACCTAATCCTCTTCTTCAAAGTGTTGTTCGCAATGTCGGTTGTATTGGATGACCATTTGGTTGCAAGCTGCTGCTAGGTGCTCCTTTAAGTCCTTAAGGACTGCCAATCCTTGGTTGGTAGCGATGAATGTCAGGAGGGGGCCTGCCAAAGACAACTTCAAAACGGGTAGGTTTGGTGGACGAATGCCAGCTGGTATTAAGTGGTCTACCCACAGTTGGGGTTTCTGCCATACAAAACTTCACAAGTATGTTTCAAGACAAAGGTTTACCACCTCCCTTTGCCCGTCCATCTGTCTGTGGGTGATAGGCGGTGCTCATCTGCAATGTTGTGCCTTGCATGCGCAAATACTCCTTCCAAAAGTTACTGAGGAAGACGGGGTCCTTGTTACTAGTTATTGTCTGTGGCATTCCATAAAGTTTTTCCACCTTTTCTTGGAGAGCGGTTGCCACAGTCTTGCAGGTATAAGGATGAGACATGGCCACAAAATGGGCGTATTTTGAGAGGCAGTCTACCACAACAATTGTGATTAATTTGCCTCTAGATAGGGTTAGTTTTTTTGTGAAATCCATGGACATATCATCCCATATGAGCTCAGGTGTGGGAAGAAGCTGTAGCAGTCCAGCTGACCTCATAGTTTTGTAGTTATTTTTTTGGCAGACGTCTCAGTTCTCATGAAATCCATGACAGATCGCTTCATCTCTAGCCAATAGAAAGTTTGGCGCATCCTTCTGCAAGTGGCCTCCACTTCTTTGTGCCTAGCAATTCTATCATTGTGATAGTGCTCCAAAAGCACTTGAGGTAAGGATGTTTCTGCAAATACATAAATGCTCCTCTATGATGCAAATATGGGGATTTCCATTTGTAGCCATATACCTTGAGACGATTGGCTGCTAAGTGGTTCTTTAGTTGTTGAACTAAAACAGTTTCCTGTTGTGCTCGCAGGGTATGATCCTATAGTTGAACCTGCATTTGAGACAGAGTTAGCAGGTCAGACGTCAACATTTTCTTTTCCCTTATAGAAGTCTACATCAAAGTCAAAGCCTATTAATTTGAGAAGCCATTTCTGCAGAGCCGGTATCAGGTACTCATTGTTGTAGGCAATACTTGACTACTTGAGTCTTTGATGGTCAGCTAGCACCAGGAATTGCTATCCCAAGAGGTAATGCTTCCACTTGAGGACTGCAAGGATAATGACAATCAACTCCCTTTTGTAGGCTGACCTACTGCTGAAGGTGATGCCCATGGTTTTACTGAAATAGGCTATTGAGTGGCTGTTTTTGCTCAAGATAGCACCCACGCCTATTGACATGTCCGATTCTACAGTGAATGGTTGCTAGAAGTTGGATAATTGTAAGATAGGCACAGCGGTGACAGCTTGTTTAAGCTATTGGAAGGCTTGATATACCTTCTCAGTCCAGACAAATTTTCCTTTCTTTGTCATCTTAGTGAGGAGTGCAGCTATTGTGCCATAGCCATGGACAAACTTGCGATAATATCCGGTGAACCACAAGAATGCACATAGTTTTCTCACTGATTGGGGTGTCCTCCATTCCTTTACGGCTTGAATCTTTTATCATTCCATGCTAACTCTGCCCTGACTGATTACATGGCCTAGGTATGATATCTGCTTCATTCTGAATGAGCATTCAGAGGGCTTAATGTGAAGCTGGTTCTGATGTAAAACATTAAGCACAGTTCGTACGTGCTGCCTTGTCCCTGCTGTGGATGAGGATATCATCGAAAACACTAAGACAAAGTGTCACAGGTACCTGGACAGAACAGGTCACTATAAAAGGTCGAGGGTGCATTCTTTAAGCCGAAGGGCATGACTGGGAACTAGTAGTGCCCATAGTGAGTATGGATGACAGTTTTGGGGATGTCCTCTACTGCTACCCTGATTTGAAGGTAACCAAAGCACAAATCTAGTTTAGAAAAGAGGAGTGTTCCCCGCAGTTCCTCCACCACAGGGATGGGATACCGATCCTTAATGGTGATAGCATTCAAGGCACGGTACTCAATGCAAAACTGCCAGCTACTGTCCTTCTCCTTGGTCAATAGGGTAGGGGATGCAAAAGGGCTCAGGCTTGGTTGAATGACCCCTGATTCCAACATCTCTTGCATGAGTTGTTCCATAGCTTCCTTCTATGTTCGACGATAGCAATAAGGCCTGCATTTCACTGGTCCCTCCCCTTGTTGCAATTCTATGTGACGATCATGTTGCCGCCAAGGGGGCAAATTGGTGGATGGCAAAAAAAACCTGCTGAAATTCTTAGAGTTGGCCATCGAAGGCTGGGATACAGGGGTCTGTCCACTGTGGTCGGGGTTCACTAGTCTCCTATTTGAAAAGTAACAGGAAAATAGCTGCAGGTCCTTTGAGTAGACGCATGATTAATTTTTCTTCACAGGCTTTCCTAGGAGCTACCGCTAGTGTTCATCTCATTATCACAAAAAACAAAAAACGTGTAAGGGTATTATACATCGTGAAAAAAATGGGTATAATAAAACAAAATTATATATTTAGGGAATAAGACAGGAAAAAAACGGCATTGTTTTTTAAAATAAATAAAAAATCTTGATAATTATATAAAAATAAAGTAAATGAGAAATTAAAAAAAACACTGAAAAGTAGATCATATCTACACAAGACCACATGCATCGTTACTTTTCAAACCTATGAAAAAGGATGCATCCGGGCTCTCATGGTTAACATTACAAAACTTTACCCTAAGTCTGATTTTGTAGTGTCATTGATGTGTTACACTGGAAAAATCCAATGCTCTACCAAGCTCGTTATCGACTTCCAATTAGTGAAGCACCAGCAGGTTATTGGGTTCTAACTTCTAAATTTCTAATTGAGGGTGTAGAATCTGTAGAGAATCCATTATGAAAACTGTCACACTTTATCCATTGGAAATGGATGAAGATGTTTACATCTTCCATCCCTTACGCTTTAATACCCTTCTTGTTGTGAAAACAGCAATTGAGCCCCTAAAACCTAGTGAGTTGCCCAATAAACCGTTGACCCAACCAGATTAATAAATGAAGTCATTCTCATTTCTCAACACCATTGATGCTCGACTAACCAACAAATAAGTTATAACATAATAAAAGCAAAGTTGTGCCATGAAAACAACAACTGAGCGGTGAGTTTCAAACTGTAAAACAAAGCCCTCTCAGCACTTGTCTATCCGGCAACTCCCCTCTTCAGTCAAATGAAAGCGAGAAGGAGAGGAAGGACAGGGCGATTCCCGTCAGCCTCGGTGACTCCCGTCGATCCCCTCTCGCCGCTCGTCAATGCCCTCAGCCCTCTTCAGTTTTCACTCAATGAGACGAAGGAGAGGGTTGAACGAAGGAGAGGGTCGGGATAGCTTAACCTAAGCCCTCTTTTTTTTTTATGAAAGGACTTTTTTTCCATTAAAAAGGGGCATTCAAGTTAAAACAAAACCAAATTTTTTACAAATATTACGTGCGTGCCATTTTATAAAACTCACCCCGTGCTTTCAAAATGTTTGGGAAGTTTTATACGCGTTTTTTTTATTTTTGACCATGTTTTTGCAAAAAAGGCTGTCTTATTCACGTTTTATACGGCAGAGGCATTTTTTGAATATAATACGTATTTTTTTTTTTAAAAACGCCGTTTTTTGTGACACTCACATCATCTCTCCTCTCCTGGCCGGTGGAATTGCATCTTCATGGCAACAAAATCGGAAACCACTTCTCTAATGTCACGCAGCCATTGGATGTCCAAGACCAAGTAGGTTCCAGTGACCCTTGCACTTTAGGGCACTACCATCCCCGACCACCACATTGAAAATGGGCTGTGTCTCCACACTACACCCTAGAGCACGGGCAGATTTCTCACAAATGAAGTTGTATTGATCCAATGTCGATCAACACGCTTACCTTCCTACCACACAGTCACCTTCAATCCTCATCAATTGGGGAACCTCATCCCCTGCGACTGGTGGTGCCTCTTCTATATGGGCTGCAGTATCTTTGGCAGTGGGAGATTCTTCTTCTTCGTTAGGAGGATCCTCCTCTTCCTCAACCAAATAGATGTCTCACGACCTATCGAGGTAAGTTGCTCTTCTTGGTCATAGTCACTGCATAAGGGAGAGTTCCTGCTTTCATCAGACATCACTGAATGATTCTGGCATTATACCAGTTCTTGCTGGTGATCTGCAGTCGTTGGCATTTCAATTCTACCATGCGAGCTGTCTCCAAGCATTCTAACAATTCTAGTGATTACGATATAGCAATGTGAAAAGTACATTTTCACCTTACACACATATATATATAAATATATATGTGTATATATATATATATATATATATATATATAATTGAAATCAGTTGTCTACCTTTGTGACCATGTGGTTATCAATGGAAAAAGATATCTTCTGTTTTTAAAAACCATGAGTAAATAGTTGTCCATTGCAAATGCTTATTTTGTGACCATTTTTAGTGACATTAAACAAAAAATATCCATCTAGCCACAAACGTAGCCACTGATTTCAATTTCTCTATAAATAGAGTTGTTGGATTCCTTTGGCCATCCCATCCATCTGGGTATTTTATAGAGCTGCATGTGTGAGTAATCAACCAGCTGCTGGATGTTACTGGATGGTCGAATATTTGAAAATTGGCACTGAAAACTTCATGCAATGGAAGCATTAGAAACATTTTATGTTATAGTGACAATCATGGTGTGTGTGTATATATATATATATATATATATATATATAACCTTTCCGAATTGCATTGCGTTGACCTCAGATCATACACATTTTGGTCTTGAATGCTCTCTCCCACAAGCATGAGAAATAATCAAAATTTCTCCAAGAAAGAAAGGAGTATATGAATCTGTAAAATTTTAATTTGCACTAACTAATCTTATTTCCGTGGAGAAATTCCAAACTAGATGGGCCACCAAACATGCATTGTAAGCCATTTTCATTAATTAGTTGTTTGGCGGGACGCACTTGTCTTTAAGTGGGATGATGATGACCTGCTGGATTTCTGTTGAGAAGGGGTTAATTTTGTCAAGTTAGTCCCAATGCATGATTACTAACATCAGGTACGTCGCTCTTGTTGTTTCATCATACTGCTAGGGACCAATATCTAATTGATTAATTTGTTCATCATTATTTTCTAGATTAGATGTGTTTCAGTAGTGAGTAAGATATTGTTGTTAAAATTGGCGTCAAATGGCCAACTTGAATTACCCATGAGGAAGTTGGTGCAGCAGCACAACATATGTGGCCAGCCCTCAATTCAAGTGTTAAAAGGGAATCAACCCTTTATGCTACAAAAAGAAGGTCACTTCAGGGTAATGATGCATATTGGTGGTGGGATGTTGCCATAGTTACGATCCATCAGTGAAGCGAAGAAGACAACACAAAGGAAAGCAAGGAGAAGCCATTAAGCAAAGGAAAGCAAGTCTTCCGGTAATTGTAGGTGGTACGTAAGGAAAGAGAAAGGATAAGTTGTCATTTATGTAAATGCAACTCTTTGTCTCAATTTCCCCAAAAAAGCTTCATATTTGTGAATTTTTCTTGAAACGGCTGAACACTTTTGCTGGAATATCTTTTTCTCAATGTTTGTTTAGGGAAGCCACTTTGGTGTAAAACCCTCAAAGCTACCTTAGGTTCTGACTTGTTTCGGGGTTAATTGAATTTATAGTACATCTTTCAACTCATGTGTTGTGCTAGCTGTCGTTTACAACTCAAAGGAATAACACGCAAAAGTGTGACAACAACCACAAATTTAAACAAAACATCTTAAACAAAGAGACGTCCAATTAAAATTGCCGTTCAAAGCATCCAAATTATTTTTGACAAGTTTGAAAATATATTGGTTTAACTTAATAAAACTCAAAAGCTTTGAAAAAAACATAAACAAACTAAATTTAAGTGAACGTATTCTTTACAGCCTAGTCAACTAGAAATTAGGGTTAGAGTACTCGAACTGAATTGTTCAGGTATTCTCTCTCTTGTACAATCACAACATCTGAGTGGGTCAGGTTGGCACTCCAATGACTCCTCTCATGGTGTCCTGCTCAACTGGGTTTTAACTAAAAAATTTTGGGTTGAAGAATAATATAAGGAATTTAGATCTCTTTGTCAGTCTCCCAACAAGTGAGCTTTCCTTCCGCTCACCCAAAGGTTAAAAAAAAGTTGTAAAGCTGCCAGGCAGCAGCCTATAAATAAAAACTTCGGGTGTCCATTTGAGAATTGCAGTAAAAAGAGAAGCGACTTCAAAAGAAAGAAAAATTTTCCCAGGCAAGAAAGATAAATGATCTAGGCGGAGTGGTTGGTTTTGGAGGAATTCAAGGGGTGTAATCGTTCCCAGCGCGAAAGGAGGAGGCAACATCAGCGTCAGGCGGTGAAACGGTCAACTTTGATCATTAACAGCATAAATTTCTCATATAAGGAGAGAAAGAGAGAGAGGAGAAAAAGGAAACGATGCTTCTCTCTCTAGCTTCTTTCGAGTTATCTTCTTCTTCTACGTTACGTATTTGCAGACTTTGGGAGGTCTACGAGGTGAGTAGCATAGCCCAAAGGGATTGGTTTTGATGGAGAGACAGCCGTTCGCCATTGATCACGAGGAGGCAGTAGGTGGTGGTAGATTGAACGGTGATCAGGCGGGGAGGAGCATCCATGTCGTTTATTTCTTGAGCAGGAAAGGGAGGGTTGAGCATCCTCATCTCATTCGCATCCAACCCCCCTTTTGCAGCAATGGAGTTAGATTGAAAGGTAAGAACGATCCTGTTGCAGCTGGTTGACAAAATTTGATGTGGGCATGTTCTCATGTCTGGTTTCTTCACAAGGTGGTAGAATCACGAGAGAGGACAGAGTTTCTGAGCCTCATTTCTAGCTGAATAATCTGTTCATGAATAGAGATGATAGAACTATGAGGTTCGATCTTGTGATGTTTGGCCATTTTGCTGTTTGCGTTTCTGCAGATGTCAAGAAATGGCTCTCAGACGTGAGGGGGAAGGACATGCCCAACTCTTTCTCCTGGTCTAATAAGAGGTGATGATCCTGGTCATGGAGTACTCGTAAGAGATGAAACCTTATATGGTTTTTTCATGAAAGTTTAAGATAAATTTTCATATTTCTTAACTTTATGAAAAAATTCTCATGTAGAAGATTTCCCCATCTCCTCAAATGAAGAACGCATTAATGTTACTCATTCTTGAGCACAATATGGAAAGTTTTCTTTTGTTTGGAAATGTTGAAAACATTGATTATCTTATTCTCTCCTTTTCATTCATGCAATCTTCTCACTGACAAACATTCTTTGATGTTCATCCATGGTGGATTAATTTCTCTGCTGGTTCTCAATCGAAACTTTTGCTGCCGCCAAATCCATGTAGGAGGTACAAGGCAGGTTATATCTGGCAAGATTTGCACGACGATGACCTGATCGCCGCCCTATCTGATAACGAGTACGTACTCAAGGGCTCGGAGATTCCTGCATCCTCCTCACCTGGTAAGAGTTACACAACATTTTTGGGCCAAAGTCCCACAAATGATATCATATTTCCCTACAATCTATGTCCTCTATAACACTACTTCATTTTCTTTTGCTTTGTTTAATGTTCTTCGCTTTTGGAAGAAAATGAACCCTCCGAAGATGAAATAGCCTTGTTGGTACCCTCAAAAAAGGCAAAATATCTGGCAATTGATCAGGACCACTATGTCAATGGAGGTTATATCTGTCTCGAACCGAGTAGCTAATTGAGTACTCTCTCCTTATCAAGAATACAACATTTGGGTGGGTGTCACTGTACAAAGTGGGTGCCTTTATAGGGTGATAGAGAGGGCACTCTAACCACCGTCCACTATACAAGGAAAACTTGATTGTATATGAAAAAGCTAAGAGCACGTGCAGAATCAGGTGTTGCAAACTGATTGGCCTTCAAATCAAGGCTCACAATTCTATCAACCACACAGGCACGCAAGTGCCTGCCCACACAGACATGCCCTCAAAGAGGAACTGTTAAATCAGTTGCTGTTTTGATTAAAGATCCTGATAATACTAAGATGAACTCTTTGATGAAAGAGCAAAAAGATTAGTGCAGATCCTTCCTTGGCTTGATGTAGATCAGACCACATGAATGGATTCATCATATTCATGGTCCCTTGGTCTGAGAACAATTATTGAACAAAAGAAATTCGAGATATGTGTGCAATTTCTTCCCAATGTGAAAGGAAAGGACAATTTTATTTTGGTTTCAGAAATGATATGAAGGTCTACCAATATGAATATTATTATTTACCATGTCCAATTCATGTACAGATTCTGATTTGCTTCAGAAAATGCAGAAATATGAACTCTTCATGTGCAGATTCTGATTTGCTTCAGAAAATGCAGAAATATGAGCTCTCAATGTGCAAGAACTCAAGAGAGAGAGAGAGAGAGAGAGAGAGAGAGAGAGAGAGAGAGAGAGAGAGAGAGAGAGAGAGAGATTGCCCGAGAGAGAGAGATTGCCCCTACAAACATGATAGTTTTTGAACCGGTTGTTGCAGAGAACACCATGATCACACCTAAGGTCTGCCCATCTGATAATGGGCACAGTACAACTCATGAATATCAGAGTATGGAGGTGGGACCGAGCGGGAGCAGAAGATCATCGCAGGTCGCCGGATCAGATATATCGGCAGACGAAATGAGGTGCGAATCAGTAGCAGGCAAGAGGCACCAAGACGGCCACGGCCACCTGAGCGCCGTCAATTCCATGAACAGCGACAACGTGAACCCATTCGGCATTGCGTCGATGGGGAGACAGTCTAGAGCAGCATCTGCTAGGACCATCGATTCGTTATCAGACTCATCAACCATTCAAAACGATGATTGCGAAGACCATCACGATTCAATGGCGGTAATGCATACAAGCACGCGCCGCTCAAAGGCTCGATCGACGGATCAGTCGAGGCAAGAGAATCATGAAGAGATCCTCATGGAAGAAGCCGGTGCAGATGGGGAACGGCAGAAAATAACAGATCAGAAGGAAGAAGGAAGAGGGCATGGATCGGCCGAGGGGAGGGGGAGGAGGAGGAAGAGCGGCAGCTCGCGCCGTAGGAGGAATGGTTGCTCGTCCGGTGGCGCCGCCTCTGGTGCAGCATATTCTCGGTTCCTGAAGAACTTGCTCACCTGTCGCGCTGTGGAGACGAAGGACTCCACGGTGACGCATGCTCATGGCGGCTTCAAGATTTCGTCTGCGTGCAGAGAAGAGAAAGACGTGGCCGTCCATGAGAACAACGTCTCCAGAATGGAGGTCTCTAGCGCCAAACGCGGCACGTCTGGTAGCTCAACTTGGAACCAACATGCGGGCGGCAATACCTGGTACTGTCTCTCTCTTCTCCCCCTTTTTTTATATTTTGTAATATTCATATGTTTGGCGGTTTCATCCGTGCACTAATGTTTACTCGGTGTATTGTATACATTGGTATTTTGCATAAATTTAAATGCATAAATTTGACTACTTACTCACATTGTTTTAATATATATATATATATATATATATATATATATATATATATATATATATATATATATATATATATATATATATATATATATATATATATATATATATATATTGGATAGTGACTTTAGCTTCTTAAAGTCACCCAATCATCTAACCAGATTGTGTGATTCATCATGACAAATAGTTAAAAAAAAAATGAAAAGAAAGAAGTGATGAAATCAACTATCAGTTCCTACATTTTTCTTTATCCAATCAATCATGTAGCTGCATTAGAAGGACATCCCTGGTTAGATGGTTAGGCAATTGTGAATAATTGGAGTCACAATATATATATATATATATATTTTGCACATGAAAATTAAACGTGATTGATGAATAAATGCCAACTTAACGAAAGGTTATTCAATAATAGATAACCAGTTGAAAAGCATTTTTATGTTTATAATTTCAATAGTTTTATTTTTAATTGATAGCCTTGGATTTGACAACCTCAATAGTGGATTTAAGAGCAGAACCTCTTTTTTTAAATCTTAAATCCCACATTTTCTCAATGAAATGAAGAAAATACGGATCTTAAATATCAATTTTAGGTTGAAGTAAGATCCCTAGTTTAATGAACCAAAGATTTTAGAATGGATCTTCTGTCATATCAGATCCAAATCAAATCAATGGATTTGAAATCCCAAGTAATCAAACACCTAAGTTTTCCAAGTTGTACAATTATTTTTTATATACAAGGAAAGTGAGTGAATGGCTAAACTCAAAAGCTGATGGATTTTATGTATGTTTTCCATCACATCACACTTTAAGATCAGGTTGCTTGAACAATGCTTGAATAAAGTGTATTAAAAGTGTTACAAACAAAATGTGAACCTTTTAATATGTTTATAAACACTAATTAAATGTAAATGGTGCTTTAATTCAGGTAACTTTTGTTAAAAGGTCAAACTTATCCACAATTTTGATGTTACAAGAGTCATTTATTTTTTATTATTAAAAAACATTATTGAGGTAAGAAGTTGACTAAGTTAATATATGTTTCTCACATAATTACTATAAGATTATATCTATAACCTTATAGATTGCAAACACAATATTTTAATAATTAATTTTAATAGGTCTATTTTTTGTCTTTTACCTCGTATGTTTTTTTTACCAACTTTCTTTCTTTCTCTCTCTCTTTCTATATATATATATAAAAGAAGTTATTGACGCCGTTCGCTGCTTTGACAGGAAAAGCCACGAGAGCGCCCGAAAAAAGAGAACGGGGGCCGGCAAGAATCAGAAGTCTTCCTTCTCAGAAGATTACCGACCTCGCCCAGAACCAACGTGCTCGTAAGATACTTCTCAGTTTCCTTCTTGCATTTCATCCTCGGTGTGGTCTCTCTATCATGAAACACAAAACTTGCCTTGTCATTTTGAAAAAATTCCCAGGCATAAATTGCGAAGCTGGTTAAATATTTAAGCCCAAACATACTCGGGTGCCGATCGTGAAGACACCCTTGAAAAGAACCAACTTATGAAGATAAAATAGGAAATTAAACAAAGTGGCGAGCACACCCAATATGCGTTCTGTCGAGGGGCTAAGCGCCCCCACCATCTTTCATCTCAAAATTATATATATATATATATATATATATATATATATATATATATATATATATATATATATATATATATATATATATATATATATATATATATATATGTATATTTTTTAAAAATTCATTTATCTTGCATCAAAATTTAGAAAAATTGTATTTCGACTCTTATTAAAATTTTGAAATTATAATTTGATCTTTTTGGTAAAAGATTTTTTGCTCTGCCCCTAGAGAGTGAGTGCACCACACAGCTGACATATATGTAAAAAAAAAGGGAAGAAATTTTGGTATTTTAGAGATTTTTCAAAAAATTATATATTTTTTTAGACTTTTCAAATTCCCCCCTCTTTTTAACCCATTTTATTTTTAAGGTATACTGATCAATTTCTTTTTACTCACCGGTGCATATAAGCAGTTTGGATTGCAGAGTCAATCCGTCCTGTCGAGCCCCTCTGCACGTCAGAGCCACTCCGTTGGCCGTGTGTAATGTGGGCGCATTGTCAACTTGATGCCCGATCGAGTCCATGAATTTAGTTTGCTTGCCATAAAGTGGGCTGACCTAAAACTCAGAACACTTGCCATGTGAGCTCAATATGTAGCTCGATTAAACTTTAAATATTGTACGAGCTTAGAGTCGAGCTGTGTTCTGGCTTGACCCATTTATCTTGAGTAAGCGAACTTACGCTCAGGTAAGTAAGCTCCATTAAGGCGATCCCACTTGGTTTAATTATTTCATATAATTAAAGTATTGAAAGAAGAAATAAATAAAAGCAAACAAATAGTTGCTAGGTTAAGTGGTTAATTAAAAGGTAAAAAGGATGGTTTTGGATAACAGCCTTTGCTGTGGGAAACAGAATATATATAACCTGATGGACCAGTGTTGCCTACAAACCAGGTCTTCGGCAGGTATCTCATATCTTGCCTAACCGAAGTCAGCCTAATAACTTGTTTTAATATTACTTTGTTTAAACATATATATAATTGTTATAATTATATATATATATATATTTATTTAATTATATTAAAAAATATATTTTCTTATTTTAATCAGACGAAAATAATAGTTTAGTCCTTGGGCCCAAGTAGTAGGCAGTCGGGCTGGGCCTGGGTTATATCCCAGCCGACGTTTGACTTATTATCTGGCTGGGCCGTGCTCAAAGCAAGTCCTAGAATTGCCTGGAGCAAAAAAATTTGCTTATGGACCTAATATTTGCTCATAATTCATAATTTTTAAAACAGGAACATATTTTATAAATGTTATAGAAATACTACAATTTACATGAGAACTGTCAAATAAAGGGGATGACATAAATTTGTTGCTTAGTATGAAAAGATAAATGTAAAAACATTAGAATTTCGGTAAATAATAGTATATTTCTCTTTTGCGGCATAGAGATAGAGAGTTGACCGCCCTAACATTTGAATAAGAGGTTGATTGCTATCAGACCCAAGCGTTTTATAATTTAAAGTTGACATTAGAAAAGAAAAATGGGAAAGTATTGATAGACCTGACATAGATGACGCAAGATATTTATGATCTACCAACTAAATAATTGATTGACGAGCTAATATTCGAGTAAAATATTTAAAAACTTTTTTCATGACGCCATTGGCGAGGATTAGTTTGAATATAGTGAAGGTTGACCTTATATATTAATTTATGCCCCCTTCTAGACTTTCAAAGAATTAAGCGCGTTGAAATGAAACTATTCAAGGAATTATTGGCAACTCATGGAATACGCACAACCATTAAATTGTGTCCGTCAACAATTTTGCGAAGGGTTTGGTGGTTTTCAACCTTTTTCCCCTTAAAAAATAACGTTAATTAGTTTTTACTCTTGTACATTGAATCTGCGCTGCATATACGCATACGATTTCCATGTTTTTTTTAATCATAATATATATATATATATATATATATATATATATATATATATATATATATATATATATATATATATATATATATATATATATATATATATATATATA
>JAANDH010000029.1:296829-345775 GCA_011799765.1 Nymphaea thermarum
GGAGGGCATAATATAACTATGAAATGAAAGATCATCTCATCTTTCCATGCTCCTGGTGCACTTGAGCATAGCCTCTTGTCTCTAAGAAGAGATTGAGTACTATCTCCTTTGGCCATGGAGAGATAAAGATGAGAAGAAAATGAAGAAAGGAAGACCATGCTACATTCAATAAAAGAGAAAAACACGACTCAATCATGAAACGAAAGTTTATCTCATCTTTCCATGCTCCCGGTGCACTTGAGCATAGTCTCTTGTCTCTAAAAAGAGGTTGAGTGCTATCTCATTTGGCCATTTAGAGATGAGGATGAAAACAATAATAAGACAATGTTCAAGAAAAAGAAAAAGCATAATAGTAAGAACATATTAATGAAGAGAAAGAACAACAACAACAAAAATACTTGAAAAAGCATGGTTTAATCATAACATAAAATATCATCTCATCTTCTCATGCTCCCGGTGCACTTGAGCATAGTCTCTTGTCTCTAAAAAGAGGTTGAGTGCTATCTCATTTGGCTATGGGGAGATGAAAACAATAATAAGACAATGTTCAAGAAAAAGAAAAAGCATAATAGTAAGAACATATTAATGAAGAGAAAGAACAACAACAACAAAAATACTTGAAAAAACATGGTTTAATCATAACATAAAATATCATCTCATCTTCTCATGCTCCCGGTGCACTTGAGCATAGCCTCTTGTCTCTAAAAAGAGGTTGAGTGCTATCTCATTTGGCCATGGGGAGATGAAGATGAAAACAATAACAAGACAATGTTCAAGAAAAAGAAAAAGCATAATAATAAGAACATATTAATGAAAAATAACAACAACAAGAATACTTGAAAGAACATGATTTAATCATAAAATAAAATATCATCTCATCTTCTCATGCTCCCGGTGCATTTGAGCATAGCCTCTTGTCTCTAAAAAGAGATTGAATACTATCTCCTTTGGCCATGGGGAGATAAAGATGAGAAAAAAATGAAAAAAAAAAGAGGGATGATGATTACATACCTCTAATGAGAAATGACCTAAAGAAAACATCTTCACTTAAAGATTCTCTTTGAGTAAAGCTCCAAGATGATGCCTCCAAGAGGGTTGTAGCTTGCTCCAAGTTGGAGAGGAAAATGGAGAGAGGAAGAGGGAGAGAGAGAGATCAAGAGAAACTCTAAGTCTTCAAGTGAGAATACACTAGAGTTTCTCCCAAGGACCAATCTTATCCAAGAGGGACGAAATGGGGGGTATTTATAGAAGATTTTGGAGCCAAAACCCTAAATTTATTTTTTTTTTTAATTTTCCCCCTTTTCCATCCTAATTTCACATAATTTTAAAGTATTTTGAAAAAGAAATGGCTTGAAAATGGGCATGATTGGCTGTTAAACTTATAAAAATATATATTTATTTTTTTTTTTAAATGAGTTGGGCCTTTGCCCACCCAAAAAGACTAAAATCACCCTCCAAAAAGAGTTTCTTTTGTTAAAAAGAGGGGCAAATGAGTCTTGTCCACCAAAAGACCAAAATCACCCTCTAAAAGTAGTTTCATTTGTCAAAAAGAGAGGCAAATGAGTCTTGCCCACCAAAAGACCAAAATCACCCTCTAAAAGTAGTTTCTTTTGTCAAAAGGAGGGGCTCTTCTTAATTTCTATGCCATGTTTTAGCTTTCTATCTTCATTAATTTTATATATTTGTAGGAAAGTAATAATTTTAAATTGAAATTTATTATGCATGGTATATTTTCTGCATCTCTTATGCACCTTCAAGATAAAGTGGACCTACAAGGGCTAGTCGGCTGGACCTGTCCTTGTTGTTTTGGCACATTATACAACCTATCATCCCTTGTATTTTTTATATTTGGGAAAAGGACTGGTCTCTCTATGTTGAAGATGTGAAATCCTTTTTGCGACTCGATGAGTTGCTTCATAGCTTACTAATGAAACAGATACATTGTGTAGATTTGAGATTGCTTATAGGAGGGTGAAGTCATTCATGTAGGAGCATGATATGCATACCTAACTCGCAATGTTTTTGTTTTTGCAGTCATCAGATGAATCTACATATTCCAAGGTCACATGGCAATTGTTGGAGATGTTCTATGTTGATAATCATTCCTTCAACTGACTTCATGAATGATTTGTTGATTGGTTACTAGTATGTTTTTTTTTTCATTTCATTTCTTCTCAACTACTTCCAATATATTACACAATTTATTGTTGGTTTCTAGTGTTTGGAAAGATATATTTGAGATTAACTTTAAACGGTCACATCTCTTAATTGTTTAGAATTATATCAAAGATAGAAATGTGCATCCATTCTAGGCTTGGAGCATTGTATAACAAACTTGTCAATTTACAGGTTGCTAGGACAAGAGAATTAGTTGATGTGGAACCTGAGTTTGAACTTTGATGTTGATATGGTTCATGAAGGCCCTTTGGTTCCACTAGTTCAATGGGAGAAGTCAAGATACATTTTGTTTTACATAAGTTCTTGTAACCAAGAATTGGTATCATTATACTTCTTCAAACATGTATGTTGCTCATAGAAGCTTACATACTTAACTGAATTTTTGGTGCCTGAAGGTGGAAGCATGTGATGGAGTTCAGCAAGTGCATCAGCCAGCTGCTTAGTGGTGCAAGTTATCCATCTATTTCAATCAGTGAAGACCCTAGAATGCTTGTAAAGGTTTTGGTCTACTCTTCTCCTTGTTATTTTGGCACATTACACAGTCTATTGTCCCTTGTATCTTTATATTTGGGAAAAGGACTAGTCATACATTGCTTTGTATAATTTCTGATATGATATTGTCAGGAATATGCATATATACTCGCATTGCCTATCCAAGTTTTGGTTTATTTTTTCCTTTACGATATGCATCCATAATATGGTCTCTTTATGTTGATGATGTGAAATCTTTTCTGAGACTCAAGGATTTGCTTCATAGTTGATTAAGAAAACACATACTTTGTGTAGATTTGAGATTGTTCCTAAGAGGGTGAAGTCATTGATGTAGGATCATGATATGCATACCTAACTCACAGGGTTTTTGTTTTTACAGTCATCTGATGAACCTGTATTCCATTGTCGCTTGGCAATTGTTGGAGATATTCTATGTTGGTAACCATTCCTTCAACTAGCTTCTTGAATGATTTGTTAATTGGTTAGCAATAAGGTTCTTTTTCATTTCATTTTTTCTCGACTACTTCCAAGAAATTACACAACTTAGTGCTGATTGCTGTTATTTGGAAGGATATCCTTGAGAATAACTTTAAATCGTTGCATCTCTTTGGAGGGATATCCTTGAGAATAACTTTAATTTGTTGCATCTCTTAATTGTCTAGGACTATGATCGGCTCATATCAAAGACAAAGATGACCATCCATTGTAGGCTTGGAGAATTGTAGAATAATCTTGTCAATTGACAGGTTGCTAAGACAAGAGAATTAATCGATGTGGAACCTAAGTTCAAAATTTGGTGCTGATATGGTTTATGAAAGCCAAGCACCATCTGTGCCATTAGGTCATGTGACAGAAGAGGTGGGAAATGCTCCTCATAGGATGTTTCATGGGGTAAGGGTTCAAGAATGTATTTGCCATTTGTATATTAAAGTTATGTATTATTCTTATTTGATACTTTTGGAAGGGACTAAACAATTTTCCAGCTGTTGAAACGTAGGGATAACATTCATATTTCTTGACAGCCAACACAATAAAGAAAGAGTTTAATTCCAATGTTGGGAAAAGAATTAATTACCGACAGTTGTTGGTGTGGGCATTGCATAGTGTCACCCCGACGCCTAAAATTGTTGGGAATGACAGAGACAACTCCCACCAGCTTCGGTCTCGGTAAAACAATTCTCCACAAATTTTTACCATTGGCCCTTAATCCATTGGGTTAATCTACTTTCAGCTAACATCATTGGCTGTTGGGAGTTGTCAAAATTGTTGTAGTGATAGAATGCTTAGTCAAGAGGGTTGATTAGGACAAGGTTTTGTGCTGGCTTTTATCCAGCCTCAAGAGAGCCAACTAGGTTTGGTCAGGTCAACTGCTAGAGAAGCCAAAAGGCGCTGCATTGGTCGGGAGCTGGTCAATTGTTATCACCCCAAATTTTTCAAAAACGGGGTTATTAAAATTTTGGGTCTATTATTTTTAAAATGAATTTTAGATCCAAGTTTAGATCCAAATCTAGCATTTCAAACTCAAAATCCAATTATCAAATCCAAATTAGATCCAAAATCAAAGTTTAGATCCAAATTGGGAATTTCAAAGCTCTACCCTCTTGAATTCAAATTTTGAATTTTGGCTCTATAACTCTTCCCTTTTGAATTCAAATCTTGAATTCAAATTTCGAAATTTGGCTCCAAAGCTCTTATCTCTTTAATTCAAATCTTGAATTCGAATTTTAAATTTTGGCTCCAAAGCTCTTCCCTCTTAAATTCAAATCTTGAATTCGAATTTTAAATTTTAGCTCCAAAATCTCTATAAATACCTCATAATCTTCTCTCTTGAGAAGGGCCAACCATGGAGGAACCTCTTGTGCTTCCTCACTTCAAAATTTTCTTTTGCTCTCTCTTTTCATTTCTCTCTTTTTCTCCAACTTGGAGTAATTTTCATCAACCAACAACTCTTCAAGGGAGCATCAAAGATCTCTTGGAGGCTTCATCTTCAACATCTTGGGAGATTCATTCAAGGCAAATCCAAGATCATTCAAGAGAGAGTTCATTTCCAATATCAATCACATTCGATGTATGTAATCTTCCTCTATTTCTATTTTCATTTTTTCTTCTCTCCATGGCTCATTTTAATTATTATTCATATCCGAGATATGAAAATCTCTATATTCATTTCCTTCTTTTCTCTCTTCTTCCTCTCCCCATGGCCATATGAGATAGTCCTCCATCTCTATTTTTAGAGTCAAGAGGCTATGCTCAAGTGCACCGGGAGCATAAGAAGATGAGATGATCTTTCATTTTCATCATGCAATCTTTCCTTTTCATATCTTTCTTTTTCTCTTGTCGTCTCCCCATGGCCATGCCAGATAGCTCAAATGATCCGGGATCAAGAGCTACTCTTGAGTGCACCGGGAGTATGAACAAGATAGAACAAAATCTGTATCTTCATTTATCTCAAAAAATATACTTGATATATTGTCTTCATTCATCATTCATGCTTGAAATGATGCTCATGCATGATATTTTAATCTTCTATTTATATGACCCAATGCATGATGAGAGTGAGTGTTTGGGGTTGGGATTTCTTCTTGTGATTTTTGAGGTTGGGGCTTGTCCAACCCGGGAAGACCCTTACGAATATGTACATGTTAATTTGCATTTACATGACATTTTACGCTAGTTTCTTTCCTAATCACCCCATTAGGAATCCTAATGAGTGCCTCATTATATTGCTTGATTTTCTTTCATACCCAACGGTGGAAGAAATATATCCCTTGTGGCAAACCAAATCATGACATTTTATGTTTTTATATAAATCATATTTTCTAAAACATTTTTAAAAGAAACCTTCTAAGATGGCCTTGGAGACTTAGGTTCTTGCATGAGCCCAAGTTCCCCTCCAGCCTATATCAAAAATTGAAGTCGGCTATTTTCAATTCATTTCTTGATTTTAATACTCATTAAGACATATGTGTATATACATGGTATATACGTATGTGTGCACATGAATGTCTTTCTTTGACATTCTCTCTTTATGATTTAACATATCATTTTACAAACTCTCATATACGTATATATAAATATATAAACGTGTATTACATTTTAAATCTCTCTCTCTTTCTAAAATGATATTCTCTTCTCTATTTGATTTAAGCTTCATTTACACAAGTTTTCATGTACGTATCTCTCTTCCTTTTAAATCTTTGATTTTATGATTTTCAATATCTCTTTCTCTCCCTCTTTCTCCATACCTCTCTTGGGATCAAGTCTTTCATATTTTCCATTCTTTCAATATTTTTTCTTATCATTTAAGATTTTAATTTTTTATTTGCCGACTTCATCAAGACCACAAACCAAGTAATGACCCAATATTGGATTCATGCTTGATAGGTCTACAATCCCAATCCATTTTCAAAAACTTTTCCTTCATATATATGATATTTACAAAAACAAAAATCTTAGATGTATGTTGTGGTAGGAATGACTTTAGATGAATGTTGTGGTATGAATGTTTTACATTCTTTCAATCATATAGGATAAATGCATCCATGCATTCTCACCCACTTTATTTCACTTATGATCACAAGCACATCTCCAAAAGAACTTAAGCAAGAGGGGATGGAGCTCTAACTAGGTGGTAACCGAATTAGAGCAAAATCTCAAACCTACTTAAAGTCTTAAGAGAACACTAAAGTGATTTCAAAATGATTTCACAAGATTTTCAAATGATATTTACTAATTCCACTTTTTTCTCAAAATATTTCACATTTTCAAGCAACTCTTCAAGAATCTTTTCAAAAGTTTGAAACATCAAACTTTCAATATTTTCTACACCGCATGTAGAATCAAAAAGATGTTTAAGTTAAAATGAAATACATCAATGATAAACATAGCCCTTGGGATCTTGGATCCTATATTTTTATTTGGATTTGGATTATAAATTGAGTCCAAAGTTTTGACTTCGATTTGGATTTAGGTCAATGACCCGGTTTGGATTTTAATTTGGATCTAGGAATCAAATGGCAACCTAGAATTGGAATTTGAATATAGTTTTGAGTCTGAAGTTCAAATTTGGATCTAGATTCAAATCTATAATTCAGTTGTGGATCTAAACTTGAGTCTAACTCCTTGATTAAGGGATTTGGATATGAGATTTAGACATGCATCCAATTTGAGATCTATAATTTGGACATTGACCTAGATTTAGGTCTAGAATCCTGTATGGAGTCTAAAGTTTTGATTATGACCTAGACCAAGTTCTAGGACTGGATTTTAGATTTCAAGATTTTGATTCAATCTAGTATGGGACCTAGGTACTGTATTGATCTAGTTTTAGCTCCTAGATGGTAGAGTCAACCCCAGATTTGGAGCTGGGTTCAGAATTAAGATTGGAACTTGCACTACATTTGGGTCCAAGTATTGGAATCGGCCCTAGTCTTAGGTGCAGGTTTAGACTTGTCCCTAGGTTTGGATCTACGGTTTAGGGTTGAGCCTAGATTCTGATCTAGGGTTTAGGGTCGACCCTAGATTTGGAGCTAGGGTTTGGTTTCAAATTTCTATTATCCAGTAAAATGAAGCACGTTGAAGCCAATTCTCATGAAAGGCCTTGAAATCTAGGATAAGGGTTTTGAATATTGTTTGGAAACAAGGCAAAAGGCTTGTAAAACTTTTGGAGTGCTTACACATGATTAATCATTCTCCAAGTACATTACAATTTCGCAGTAAACAAAACCGTAAAAATAGAGAGAGATAGAAGGGGCGGAATAGAAGGACGGTGAAATATTTTCCGAAGCATTTTGACAAAAAAATCATCAACTACTTATAGCTAATGGAGTATTCAAATGTTGGAGGAAGCTACGCTCCATACATTCCTTATTCAAAAACCATGAAGAATGCCTTGTAACGAGGCGTCTTTGCCATTTCTAAAAATTCTTAGAATCTAGCTCTATGTTTGGATGAAGGAAAGAGAGGGAAAGGAATGGATGGAAGGGAAAGAAAGGGAAGGGGATGGGGAGGGAAATGAGAAGAAAAGAAAGGAAATGATCATGTATTTTTTTTCTTTTCAATCTTTTCATTTTTGAAAGGATTGAAATTACATTAAAAACTCATTTCTTTTCCCTCTTTTTCATTTCCATCCAAACACACTTATTAGCTCTCCCTTCATTTCCCTCCATATTAACTAGTCATCCAAATACATAAAAGGCCTTTCTTTTCCTTCCTTGTAAGTATCTTCACAATGTAAACACGTTACAAAAGTTATTTGATAAGAAAAACGTTGTGTTAATTCATTAAAATGCATTCTTCAAGAACGTCATGCTTTTCTTTCAAGAAACATGGAACATGGAGTAGTTTTATCTAGCATTAACTATGTTATTTTTTAAATAAAAAATAATACTTTTTTAAATCATATGTTCTAGAGACAGATTTTCCGAAAGACGATGTTCTTTTACCTAATGCGTAACCCTTGTTCTAAGAAATAACGTTTTCCATTATTTACGTGCATTTGTAAAGTAACTTCTTAACTTGACAGGTTAAATGAAAAACATTTAAGCTATAGTAGGGCTTTTGTTATAAGCTCATCTTCTTGGCATGTGTTGAGAATTTTGAGTGATTAGTTAGACGAACTTCAGGCTCTCCGGCCATGCGAAGGCAGTGGGTTGCAGCCAGCCATGGCCGCTGCTGTGAGGTGCCCGTTCACATCCTTCTACTTATCACCTCATCAACCACAGCCACCCGTTCTACATTGTCCCAACAGTAAGCACAAAGGAGGTACACCCACATCCTTTTTCGGAGTCTTCCCCTTGGAGTCGTTCCGTGGCTTGACCATACCGTCTTTAATGGATTTGCCGGCGGCGAGTGCCTTTCGGCAAATGGCGAAGAAAGGCAGGCACATGCTGCCGCCAGTAGACAAATGGAGCTTAGAAGAGAGAATGAAAGAGGCTCTCGAGGTGCTGGACCTCATGCGGCGCCAGGGCATGCGGCCAGACCCCAGCTTGTATTGCATCCTCCTCAAGAGCTGCGCCGATTCCAGGAACATCGAAGTGGGCGCTACCATTCACGAAGAGATCATGCGTCAGGGGCTGGAATCCGATGTCTTCATCGCCAATAATCTCATAGGTATGTATGGGGTCTGCGGGCGGCTGCCGGATGCGCGTCAAGTGTTTGACGGAATGCCTCAAAGAAATGTAGTTTCTTGGACCAGCATAATTTCTGCTTATTGCCAGGCTAGTCGGGCCGCGGAATCACTGAAGTTGTATGATGAGATGGTGGCGCAAAAAATCAAACCAAATGCTTTCACTTATGCGGCAGTATTGAAATCGTGTGCGAAGCTGCAGGACATTGAGAAAGGCCGTGAAATCCACCAACGAGTGATAGACGAGTGCTGCGATTCTGATGACTATATCAGGGTTGCATTAGTCGACATGTACGCAAAATGTGGGAGAATGGAAGAAGCTAGAAGAGAGTTTGACAAGATTCCTGAACCGAGCCCGGTGGCGTTTACCGCCATGATACATGGTTACAGCATTCTCGAGAACGGAACACCTGAAGCCATCGTCCTCATCCGAAGAATGTTGGATTCGGGCGCAGACGAGAAGTTTGTACAGGAAGTAGGCTTCTTTTCCATGATCAGGTCATGTGCGCAGGTAATGGGGTTAAGTCAGGGCCAAGAAATTCATGCCCATTTGATAAAAACAGGTTATGATCCAGGTACTCGGGCGAGATTGGAGCTGGTTGAGTTGTATCTGAAATGTAGAAAGACGACGGCTGCTCTTTCTCTTTTCAACACTCTTCACATTTACGAACCTGCACTGCATACACCTGCTCACCTGTGGAGCGCCTTGATTTTTGCTAGTGTAACAGAAGGGTTGAACCGGGATGCCTTGACTCTCTTCTCTAAAATGTTGCGTAAGAATGTGAAGCCTAATTCTTCTTTGATGTGCCGCGTGGTCGAAGCTGTTGTATGCTTGTCAGCAATAGAGGAGGGGAAGCAGGTATTTGGTCTGGTGATTAAAGCATTTTACAGATCACTGGATGAACCGTTAATGGCGGGCCTCATAAATCTGTGCAATGAAAATGGTGTAAATACTGTGGCTTTTGAGACTTGAGGCTCAGAAGCGGGAAATGTACATATGAAATGAGGTACTGTTTTGGAAAAATTCAATGGTTGCCTTGATTAAAAGCAACCAAAGAAAAGGACTTCATAAAATCATTCATCTCCTGGGTTGAGGATGCATCCACTGAGCTACTCTCAGTCATGTTAAATGGAAATCCATCTTAGTGACCTTTTCTATTATTCTGTTGATTGCAGTAGGGATATCGAGACTTTGTCTGGTATATGTATGGGTGCAGGCATGTATTTTCGTTATCTTCTATCACCATGCTGTAAGGTGATCTGACAGCTCCCTCAAGCTATTCATGGTAGACTTTACCATGGTCGGACAATATCAATTCGGCCGTCCATTATTTGATGCAGGTTGTTTGAAAACATACCTTCATGAGAGGAAAGATTTCGCTTTACCTTCACTTTCTCTGGCTGGCTAGTAGTCCTTTTGGGAACGGTAAATCAAAGTCAAGGCAAAGATGGTTATCATGGTTTTGATGTATAAGTCATAACGTCTGATTAGAACCTTTTTATCGAGAGGGGTAGGTTGTGGTACTGGTACGCAAAAATTATGTTTACAACCATATTACATGCATATCTAAATCTATAACTGGAATAGACGTAAAATACGAAAGACTACAGGTTGGGAATGACATAACTTATGTACTTTAGTGCCAAATAAAGTTCAAGTCGTATCAAGCAAACCTGATTCCAAATCCCAAACGAAAAATGCTACATCAAAAAATGTGGGAACTATCCTTGACTAATGACAATTTCTGAAGTCCAATCTGTTTTGTTAAATCATTTTGGGAAACAAATGATCCACTTACCATTAGGATATATCAAGTTCAAAATATCTGACTCTCTAACTTGAGCCACGTTCTGCACTCAAATCTAATTCATACGATTGATATGATAAACAGTTCCTCATGAGAGTTTCATTTCGTGCACCGTAATTCTGCTTATTTCATACATGTGATAAGCAGAAGTCAAATATGAAGCGAGCAGTCAATTATAAATTTATAGTCTTCTTCAAATTTTGTACATTTACACATCTTTGGAGTTTAAACCCATAGATTTGTGTATGGTTAGAGTACTTCAAGTCCTTATCTTCATCATGTTTGATACGAATCTCGAGTTCACCACAAGATTTTGGCCATAAATGTGCAAACCGTTGAGAAATTAATTTGAAGTTCAGTACAACATTCTATACACGGTGATAGATAATCAGAGTGCATAAATTAGGCCTTCGAAGATGTGTTGCATTCTAGTGCTCTAGATTAGAATGGTGAATGAAATATGCATGTGAGTCTCAACAAGTTTGCTAAGAGGATTGGCTTAGCACTGTTCATATCTCTTTGCGGGAGAGTAGGTCCAATTGCTTTTGAGAGTTAAACTGGTTATAATGCTGTGCATGATCATTTAGCTTTGATCCATTCTAGGTAAGTGAGAGGTTAATAACCTACCATTCGGAAAAGAGGTCAGAAAGCCCCCCAATTTGGTCCTAGGCTGCTTTGGTGTTAATGATGGCAGCAGTTGACCCTTCAACTTAGGTACCACACCTCATCACTCAAAACATAGAGACATAATGCCCACAGGCATCGAGCTAGATACCTGCCTCTTTATAGGCCCCTAGCCTAACTATGCCTCTTGAGGTAGCTTTGCACCATTACTCTAAGTAAGTGAAGTTGATTTTGTAGCACTTATTAGCCGCACATAATAGGCAAAACAACTGTATTGATCCCTGACAAACGGATTCAAGCTTTGATGTAGGGTGAGCATGTCATTCTGTGAGTTTTATTGATAAAGAGACAAAATTAAGGTTGGGTTCGAGGTATGTTAGTCCATTTAAGATTTTGGATCTATTAGGAAAGGTTGCATACTAGCATTGCTGCTTAGTTTAATATCAACAGATTCATAACAGTTTCATGTGTTTATGTATGCAACTTTTGCTAGTGTGACAAAAAAATTGAAGATAAAGCACCTCCATCTATTTAGGAAGTCCTAAATTTTGTAAATGACTTTCGTTAAAAAGGGGTAAGAGAACGAACCTCAACTTTTTCCTTCGTAGTTCAACTAATTTTGAGCTAAAATTTGCATTTACTGCTGAATTAAGCTTGGAATCAAGGTCAACTCCCGAATCTAAGTAGAGCTTGATGTGCATAAGTGCAAGCTTGGGAGTAAAGACAAAGATTTTAGAAATTAATGCTAAGCATTCTCACTTTTGTAGTGTTTGTGTAGTCTACACAACTCATCCAGAAGTGATGTTTCTAGAAGAGTTTTGGTTTGGGGCATGCCTTTTAAAAATTATTAAGAATTTGATTATAAAGCATGGATTAAGTTTGTAAATCTCAACGTTTTTTAAAATGTAAAGAAATTAGTTTTATTAACGTTTATTACGTTCTAATAGCTTGAGAAAGTCACATGATTTATAAAAAAGATATATGTTATTTAAATTGCTTAACATTGAGGTAAAATGGGAACATTTGTGGTATGAACCCACAAGTCAGGTGGTGCACTTAGGTGGCCCCTGCACACCTTAACGTAATTGATACATTTGCAAGTTACCGTTACAATATTCTTACCTACTGTAAACATGTACTTTCCTAGAGTTCATTTCCCAAGTAGTGGTTAACTTGAATAATTTTGAATTGCTTGAATTTTGAAATTTGAGTTTGGGAAAATCCAGAAGAGATAAATAGTGCTTAGATGGACCCCACTCATTCCTCATTTTTGTAGCTATTTTCCTGAAGTGGGGGAGATATTTTCCAACTGCTTCTATGTGTAAGGGTATAGTGTGAGTTTTCTTGCAAGTTGAGACGCTTTGTGAGTGTCATGTGAATCTACCCTAAAATTGGGATAGGTTCATCAGACACTAAACTATTGTTTTGTAAACCTGTTCCAATCTTGAGGACAGATTCATGAAATGCTAACAAAGTGTCCCTACTGCCAAACTATCCTCAAGGTGGTGTTTGGTTATTGTTTCATAGGATGCTAGGGCTGAAAGATTCCAGGAACAAGTAGAACGAACAAGGAACCATGAAGCTCAATGTTCGACTCATCCTTTGGAAAGGACGCTCCACTCAACATGGAGTGCCCATTCCTTCGTGTTCCAACCCTCGAAGTGCCAACAAGGTGTTCCCCAAGCTGTGGGAACCATAATTGCAAACCCATGATTCAGACTCAGATTGGCCGAAGACTTGATAACCAGCAAAAAAGAGTTGACTTGGCAACTCGGCTGGGTTAGGTCATAAATTTTTGTAGTACATTTTTTTTTTCTAAATAGATGAAAATAAGCCTGCTGGCACTTCATGTTTGATTTTTTTTTCATCAACTAAAACTGAATAACATATAGCACGAATGTTTCTGTATATTAGTAAAGTTTGTGATATTTCACAATCCAAAAAATAGCAAGCTTTAGTAATCAACAATCTACGATAAAATATAGCATGTAATTAGTCGATGGTCTCGGTGAACCCTCACTTGACCCAATCCTGACCGACGGGTGACCAGCAACTCAGATCAGTGAATTTGCTAACTATGGAGGGAATGCGCATGGGTTGCATTAGTACATAAGAAATCCATAAAATTGACTCGTTCCAATGCTGATGCATGTATAATATGAATCAAGTGCCTCTTAAAGAATGCTTCCCCAACATGAAAAAGAGAAATTAAGAGGGTTGAATTCCCTTGGATTGATTTTAGCATTGTCAAATATTTTCTCAGGTTTGTAAACAGTTAAATTTTTATTGAGTGTTTCTCAGTGAGACTGTTTTTCTTGGAAAAATCTTGAGAAACACTTGGAAAATCTTAAAAAATGAAAAAAAGAAATAAGATAACAAGGTAACAATGAAATAAATTAGAAACTAATATGAAGACACAAATAAAACCAGATAAAAGTCATAAAAAATATATTTTAATGATGAAAAATAAGTACTTTAAATTTGAACCCATGATGGTATTAACATTAAAAAGACAAAATTTAAAAAATTATGAAAAAATCAATAAATATATCTTCAATTTTTTTTTGCAAAATATCATGATTCTTTGACATTTCTTTTATTTTCTTATTTTTCATGTTAATATCGCAATATTTTTTAAATTACCACAATATTTGTGGAACTGCTTTTCAGTGAATATCAAATTTTTATTATCCTCTTCAATTACAAATTAGAGCAACTGCTAAGAAGTTTGAACTGCAAACAAGCTGGTTTGTGAGATCTGTCCTTAACACATGCTAAATCATGTGAACTTTTATTCTTAGTGAATTGTGATCTATTGACAGGCACATTGTTGCACTGTGATGAGTTGGCAAATTAGAAATCACAACCAATGTCATGTTCAAGTTAAAGCTTGAAATAAATTAAAATGATGAAGTCATTAAACTATATTATATTTTATCAATATCACATACGCTGATGTTATTTTATATATATATATATATATAATAAATTTTAAGAGAACGAAATAAAAATTGTTAAAACTAATGAAAGCATGAACCGCAGATGTATTAGTTAAGAAAAATAAACAAGTTCAAGACAATAAAATGAATGCAGTAACTAATGAAATTTACAATGGATACATAATTATTCATCTTAAGCACAATTAGTTTACACTTTATTTATTAATTGATATCACTTTAAATCAAATGCATAATTGTAAATTTTTAAAATATATATTTTTATTGATTTTTTTAAATGACTTCTTTTTTTTTCCCTTTTCGTTAGAATCTCCCTCTCACTTCCCCTCTCCTATTGGTTTATTTGTTACCTTGCCTCCGTTCCACATGCCTTTACCTTCTCTTATTACCCTCGACTATTCATTCAGTCCTACTTGGCTTCATGCACACTCCTGCCAAATTGGCCGGCATCCCAAATGGGGTTTAGCATGTACGGGTAGAAGCGTTTTGAGCAATGCATGTTATATGTCCTATATATGTTGAGATCAACATGTTGATACAATAGCGAAGACTTTTAGCATCGCAATATTTTCGTTGATAAAAGATTTTCACAAACGAAAATGTCCATCACAACCTTTGATACTAAAAGTTGTGACACTGAATCAGTTAGTAACGAAAATGATATTTGTTACCAATAATTGATCAGCAACAAATTCTTTTGTTGTTAATTGACTACAACAACGAAAATCTACATTGCAAATTTGAGTTTGTTACATCTTGTCGTTAGAGGTAATCTTAATTTTATTAATGAATATTTATGTTGCAAAATGTTTGCTTTTCTGTAATGAAATCCTGCATTACTAATACTTTTTTTAATAAAAATCACAATCTTAATTGGTGGAAACTGAAATTCCATACAAATCCGCACTATTAGTGATCTGTAAGTGCAAGAATGGCTCAAACAATACAAGGTCTAAGTTCCATTGGAACATCATGTTTGCAGCTCCAACAATTATTTTCATCCATGCTAAGAAATCAAATGCAAACTGTTCCAGCAAATCCTTTGTTCACATGGTTGGATCACACATTTCTCAACAAAACTATACAATCTTATATATTTTTGGTGCATATGGATAAAATGCCAGTAGTGATTACTATATTGTAGCAAGTGCTCGGTTTGTAAACACGACAATCTAGCAAAGGGTAACTGGCGTTGCAACTTTGCAATACTCCAAGGGTCCTTTACGAAGCTCTCCTGGTGACTTTTATGACAAATGCTTCTCAATGAACCAAGCAAGATCAATATCGTATGCTTAATTAAAGAGTAATGCTTATTAGTATTCACCTGAATTTACCACGTTTCTGGTAACTCCTTTGAGGCTAGCTGACCAGTGCAAGATGAAAGGGCATGGAAGAAAAAGACATTCGCTGTATTAACTGGGCACTATGTTGAAAAACAAATTAAAGATACCTATCATGTTTAAAGTCTCCAATGGTACCATATGATGCTAATTTGCTTACTACTAAGAAAGAAAATATTTACCTTACATCTTCATGGAAATCAAATGTCAGTTCAAGAGATTAAGAGAATTTTTAACATATTTTTTGTTTCAAATTGAGGAAAAGTCCTCACCAACAAGCCTTACAAGGCCAAGATCAAGAGAAAATTCAAGCAATAGAACAATATAGCAAAATATTTATTACAGTTAAACACCTGCTCGGGAATTACCCAGATTTATTAAGAAAGAACGTACTAGGTACAGAAAAAGAATTGGGATCCTGAAGCTTAGAAATTAGGCGTTAGCTGCACAAAATAGAAAACCACACGAAAATAACAACCCCAACAGCAAAAACCAGGAACAGGTCTTGATTCCGACTCAAGGCGGAACCCACGTACTGTCTCTATGCCCCCTTTCCTTACATGAACTTTCTCCAAGATCAATAAGAAGCAACCGTACTAGTTCGATGGAGACTTGGGTAAACCTCGGTCTTGATATTACCAAAAGGCATAAGCACCAGCACTGAGTCATCACAGGGTTACACCAACCCAACCACCAGTTGCAATTGGTGCAAACCTGAACCTGTTCAAACACCCCTAAGGGGATAGACTCCAGACACAAGGGTAAGATAGTGTTGAAATGAGAGATAAGAGAATAATCAAGAATTAAAACACCAATTTGACGTGGTTCGGTTCATAGACCTACATCCACGAGTAACACCAGAGCAGCAGCCCCTTTGATTTCCTCTATTTTCTTATCTTCCTTCTTTGCTTGACAAGGATATATATAAATACATGAGGAAAGCAGCAACATATATGAACGTTGGTGAACTTTACATATAAGAATCAAGATTATTGAGGAAACTAACGAGAATGGTAGTAATCCTTCCAACGTTCAAAAAGATTTCAATGATGCAAGACGGAGAGGAGCCATTGAGTATGTTGCGCTGGCTATAACGATTACTTTCAACACTCTTCTTCAAGTGGAGCATAGAGATTCAACCAGCCCCACTTGCTTTTAATATCGTCAAGTTGCTACGTAGGAAGTCTTTTAGTAAACCCATCGGCCAGCTGCTTTGTGCTTCTAGCATATGGAGTTTTAATCTCTCATTTTTGAACCTTTTCACTTACAAAATGACAATCAATTTCTATGTGTTTGGTATGTTCGTGAAAGACTAAACTTGCAGCTATATGAATTGCAGCTTGATTGTCACAGTGCATGGGAATGGGAGACTTAATAACAAATCCAAGTTCCTGGATGAGTGATTTTATCCAAATGAAGTTGCTTGAGGTAGTCGCCATTGCCCTATATTCAGCCTTGGAATTGGATCCAAAAACAATGTGTTGTTTTCTGCTTTTCTAAGAAACTAGGTTTTCACCAACATACACACAATAACCTGTCATTGATCTTCTATTTGAAGCACCGGCCTAATCTGCATCTGAGTAACCTTGTATATTAACATTCTCATTCACTTTGTACCACAAACCTTGCCCTAGAGTGTTCTTTAAGTATCTGAGAATTCTTTCCACAACTTTGACATGAACTTCTTTAGGCGAATGCATATGTTGACTTACCAAGCTGACGGCATAATTGATGTCAGGTCGTGTGACAGTAAGATAGATTAAGTTCCCCATAAGTCTTTGATAGTTTGTCACATTTTCAATAGGTTCATCCTTTGTATTGTCAAGTTTATGGTAGACTTCTATGGGTGTGTATGCTGGCCTGATACTTGTTTTCCTCAATTTTTTAAGTAAATCAAGTATGTACTTGCATTGGTTCAGAAAGATACCTTTCTTAGACCTAACCAATTTGATCCCTAAAAAATACTTTAGTCTCCCCAGGTCCTTGATTTGAAATGTATTGTGAAGATACCACTTTGTGCAAGCTATTTCTTGTTCATCATTGCCTGTAATTATTATGTCATCCACATAAATCAATACAACAACAATTTTATCGTCAGATCTCTTGATTAAAACTGAATTATCTGAGTAGCATTTGGTGAATTTTTTGTTTTCCAATGCGTCGCTCAATTTTTTATACCAAGCTCTAGGAGATTGCTTCAATCCATAAATCGACTTCTTCAGTCTGCAAGCAAGATTTGAAGTGCATTCCATAGGATGGCCTGGTGGCAGGTTCATATATGCTTCTTCTTGAAGGTCACCCTGTAAAGAAGCATTCTTCACATCTAATTGAAACAATGGTCATTCAAAATTGCTGGCAATGGATAGGAGAATTCTGATGGTGGTCTTTTTTGCTACAGGAGCAAAAGTTTCTTCATAGTCTAACCCTTGTATTTGAGTATACCCTTTAGCAACAAGACGTGCCTTGTGGCGTTCAACAAATCCATCACTCTTGTACTTGGTTTTGAAGATTCATTTGCACCCTACCGCATGTTTTCTCACTAGAAGAGTTACTAGTTCCCTCCCATGTACGATTTTTGTGGAGAGCATCTAGCTCTTCATGCATGGCTTCAACCCAAAAGTTTTGGTCTTTGGCTTCTTGGAATAAGTATGATCTTTTTGTTTTTCAATGCGACTAAGGAAGGCCATATGGTGTTTGGGTTGGTTGTGATAACTCAAGTACGGGTGAGATTCTAAGGTCTCCAAGTAAAGTTCAATAGGATCTATAGCTTCAATTTCACTGTTTTGATTTGCTTGAGGTTCAAAAGAGGCTTTGGTATTGTTAGGATCAATTTCAAGGTTTTCAATGGTTTCTCTTTTTTCAGGGTCACTACGGTAATGGGTTACCGTGGTATCAAAATTATTGTATGATAGATTGTTTGGTGTGACCATGATGTTGTGTTTGGAACTATCCTCCCTTTGTCTTGCATCATGAGACAAATAAGGCTTTTTTTCATCAAAATCTACATCGCGAGAGATATGGATCTGCTTGGTGGTGACATCATAACATCTGAACCCCCTTTTTTGTAGATGAGTTGCCCAATAAAATACATTTTTTCGCTATGTGGCTGAGTTTGTCTCCAGCTTTACTTTTAAGATAGACAATGCATCCAAAAATTCTCATATGGTCCACTTTAAATTTCCTTTTCATGAGGGCTTCCAAAGGAGTTTTTCGAGCAAGAATTCTTGTGGATGTGCGATTGATAGTATAACAAGTTGTCAAAACTGCATCACTCCAAAAAAGCTTAGGAACATTCATATCAAACAATGAAGACCTAGTCATTTCTAGAAGGTGATGATTTTTTCGTTATGCCACCCCATTTTGTTGGGGTGTATCTACCCAAGTGAATTGATGATCCATCCCGCTTTCTTTTTTAAACTTTTCAAAGCTTTGGCTTTTATATTTAGTACCATTGTCGGATCGAATGCGGCATTGGCTCTTAATGGATTTTCAAATATTTTCTTTCAAAAAAACTGGAATTTAATGAAGGATGACCTATCTAAGATGATTAGGTTTTTTGCTGAAGGAAGGATTGTCCAAATGATGAACAAAGTTCATGTTGTTCTTATTCCCATAGCTATATCCTAATGAGGTGAATATTCTTTGATTTTAGTCCAATTTCGCTCTCCAACGTTGTCGTGAAGTTTATCAGTCGTATTCTAGTTTCTCACATGAGGCCCATTCTTTGCAAGATTATTTCTACTAATCAGCATGTCTTTGTCCCTAGTCTTAGTATTCGATATACTTTCCTGCTTGCCCATGAATGGATTCACTCCATGAGTTTGAAGGAGAAGATTGCTTGCTTAAAGATCAATTTAAGTAAAGCTGATCATAGAGTGAATTGGCAGTTTTTGGAAAATGTCTTGAGGCATTTGGGGTTTGACAGTTTTTTCATTTTTTCCTTCTCCTATCTTCCTCTCTTTTTTTTTTCCCTTTTCTCTTATCTCCCCTTATTTTATTTAATAAAACTTTTGAATTTGTATGAGACTAAGATAACCTTGATAAAAAAAAGTTTAAAATATAGACAAATAGAATTACTTATATAACAAATAACATATATATATATATATATATATATATATATATATATATATATATATATATATATATATATTCTCGCCGCACCCACACCCTTTTTTTTTAACTTACTGCATCTGGCACCAGCACTCGCACCCCGCACCCATGTGACAAAAGGAAACATATAGAAAGAGGGTGTAGATTACAATGAAACTTTTTCTTTAGTAGTCAAGTTTACTTCTATTTTCCTCGTATCGTATCATATATAAATTTAGAATTACATTAGATGAATGTAAAAACAACATTCCTTAATGGAGGAGTTGATGAAGAAATTTATATGAAACAGCCCGATGGGTATGTTGCCAAATGCTACAAAGTTTGCAAGCTCAAACGATCCATTTATAGGCTTAAGCAATTATTCAGGTAGTGGTATTTAAAATTTCATTAAACTATCATTTCAAATGTTTTGGATATAATTGATGAGGGCCATTTTTTATATGAAACAACAAAAGAAAAAGTTTATGATTCTTTTATTGTATATTGATGATATACTATTAGCTAGTAACGATATAAGGATTAATGAAATCAATCAAAAATTGGATGTCCATTCATTTTCATATGAAGGACATGAGTGATGAAGCATTTATTTTTAGCATTGAAATTAAAATAGATCGCTCAAAAAGACTTTTTTGCTATCTCATAGGAATCATACATAAAGAATGTCTTGAAGCCATTTAATATGCAACATTGGTTATATTAAATTAGTGTTTATAAACACATTTAGAGGTCCACATTTTGTTTGAAACATTTTTGTGCACAAATTTAAGAAATCTAGTTTTTATATGTGTAGGAGGCATGAAGAAGGATGCCACCAGGGCTTGACACCTTGCAGAGGGAGGCTGCCACCTCCACTGATGGGTGCTGATGACGCCCTGTCAGGACTCGACAGACGTCAAGGACCATCTGCGAGCCTCCTTAGGACATCGCCGGCAAATTTTTTGTGGGGGTGATGAAGCTGCCACAACCAACCCCACCAACCCCCACGGTATTGGATGTCATTAGATGACAAAATATTTAAAAATAGTCGCTAAAAATGCCATGCAATGGAAGTACTAGTGACGATTTACGGTGTGATTAGCAACAGTTTATAGTGCATTCAACTGTAGCTTTTAAATATTTAGTCATCTGTCAACATTCGACAGCCAGCATATTTCAATTTTAAAAACCGTCTTTAAAAATATGGTGCAATAAAAACAGTAAGATCAGTAGTAATAGTTTATGGAGTTTTTTGCGACAATTTATGGTGTGTTTAGCTACAACAATATCAAATATCTTAGTTCATAGCCTGCCAGGGTGTCAATTAAATCTAACAATAGGCATGAGTTGGGATCTATTATATCATGCACTTAGGTCGGATCTTGGGTCAATTTGTTACTTGCCAGTCTTTTTTTTTTTTTTTGTGGCGCAATGTTACCTCAATATTGAAGGTGGTTTGCCATGTATATGAAACAGGTATATTTGTGTTGTGACATTTTTTAGCATGTCTTTTAGTTCCTTGTAGCCTCTTGCAAATTTGAACCCCCGTTATATAACGAGCCCGTTATATTAACCATAATTTTTGTTGCTCTATGCAGAAACTGTTTAAACAAACCCCACTCAGCCAATATATATATATATATATATAAAACATTTATCTCAAAGGGAACTGGCCATAACGTAGGCTGAACCTCGACGAATAAAGAGAACGAATTAAAAAGGTGGTGGAGAAACCACGGTACATTTTAGAAGGTGAAGAACATAACAAGCTTCCTCTATGAATGGGAGGCACATCGAAGCAGTTAGGAAAATCATTGTTGTGTGCTTATCCTAGGACATGCGTGAAATCTATCATGCATCTTAATAAACTTAACATGCACCCTTACACTATTCTTTTCAAGTTCCACATTCGGTCTGTCTATCGCCTTCTATATAGAGCCAATGATAATAGTAAACTTTACTTCTTTAACAATAAAATATGAAGCTTGCTATTATTTTGAATAGTCATGGGCATTTTGCCCAATGAATTACTAAAGGGTTTACCTGCGCTGCAGAAAGAGGGTCACCAATGCGCAACTTGAAGCATACTACGGCCCACACCCTGACGTAATGGAAGCTGGTATGGACCCCAAGGAAATAAGGAGAATGATAAGCACTTCGTAAGACTCTTCCCGGTCACCCCAAATTACTAAAAGGTTGTTTGGTACTCATAACAGATTGTTACTATCGAGTGATTCTGCCCCAAAATTTTGGGTAAATTCATGAAATGCTATGCTCTAGAGCTTTATAATCTGCCCCAAATTTTGGTGTTCTCTAGACATTAATAATTTATTTCTGGTGCCAAACAGCCTCTAAAAGCTTCCAAATCATAGAGTATATTAGGAAAATGAAATTAGAGCTACTTCCTGTCCTCACTGTCGGTCTTCAGAGGTGTTTGGAAAGTTGGAAAAGCTATTAATTGAATAGAAGTCAGTTTTCTTTCGATTTGGAAGTGCCATAACAAATATTGAAGAACTGAGTCTGATCACACAGGTGCTCAACAAAGTTATCACACACACACACACACACACACACACACACACACACACACACACATATATATATATATATATATATATAAAATGCTAAGACTGTCAGCAGGGATGCACCTTAGGTATGGTTGAAACTCCTTGAGTCCAACTCCCAAACCAGATTGATGGAGCTTATGTTGGCACTTGTATACAGTTTTGCACAATATAGGAGGAACAAATGGGATCTACCACCAAGCTCTTCTCGCTCATCTTGCAGATTAACCAGCTCTTTCAGGGTGTGACCTCATCCTTGTCATTCGCTTCTTTCCAAGTCAAAGAGGAGGGAATTGGTGAAGTTATCTGCAGTACCTTAGGTAGCATTCGATTGCATACCCTGATTTTGAGGGAAAACTTTACTAGGGGAAAATTCCGTTGGTAAATGGTGGAAGTTGGGAAATTCCAGCTCATCCTGAAAAGAGACGTCAGACGTATTTAATGAACTGGAAAAAGTTTGAGTGGAGAAACTTTTTGGTGTTTGACGAGTGAGTAAGGATAGAGGAGAAAAACAGTTACTTTACATATAACAAACTGTTAGAACATGTTTTTTATTATAGTTTTTCAATAATTACTCGAATGTTATTTTTCCACATGCAATCAAGAATGAGAACAGACCCTGCATATGTCTACAACTCTACATTTCCTTTTAAGTTGACCCTACCAACTAGACGTCTATTTAGCAACATCAATATGATCCATGGGGTCCGACTATTTACCATGCGTCCGGACTATTTACCGTGGTAAGTTTCAACTGAAATTGAACTTTTTCAGCTGTTTGATGAAGCGGGAGCGGGAAAATCCATACTGTTTCCCCCTCAATACAGTGTTTGCGTGCCCAATCAAACACACCGTTAATGTTAACCTTCCCTGAATGAATGAATGAGTTATCTAGTTTTCTACCCTGCATCTACATCCGCTCTTCATCCTATAGAAGCTGCCAGTAAAAGGAAGGAAGGATGAAGTTATCTGTGGTGGTATAAACTCAAGCTACCCCTCGTGAAACAACGGACATAACTAAGTGTTCCACTTGCTGACGTCGCTAAACACCAAACAGTGTCTCAAAAAAACATGGTGGCAAGATGATTAAGGTGCTCAAACCAGAAGAATTGAACCAAAAGCTGCACGCAGAGATCTTTTCGTATCAAGGATCCAAAGTGGGAGACCGACATGTTCCACCATTTCGATCGATTGAAACACTGAGTGTGATTTGTTTAGATTTCAAATTCCGTACAACGGCGATTTGAATCCAGAGCCATTTTAAGCTGTTTAATCTTCAAAGAACAAATCAAAAGAATACATTTAATTGAATCGCCTGTATACAGATGCAGTGGCCCCAGGTTGGCCCCTGCTGGGAAAAAACAAAGAATGATTACTTGTATAGTTTTTACTTGTACAAAAAGAAAATTAGCTGCAGTGGGAGTTCCCACTTTCATAACGTGGGCTGGTGGATTTAGGGGCGTGGGGTCTTCATCCGCCGACCATCATGTTGGTCTTGGAGAGCTACAAAACCTACTGGTTGCTGTTGATCTTGGAGACAAGTTCACTTGCTCGAGTGCTCGGAACTGCCATTCTGAAGGATGGTCCCTTACAAAGCCTATTCTAGGTCCCGTTCCTGATGTCCATTTGCATGATAATTGCTTTCCTAACTGATATGCTACCATTCCCTTCTTGGAATTTATCCTGTGAAGAAGAGCTTCCTTTGGCAACACCTGTACTTCTAGCCTTTGGTTCTCTTGGTCGAAGAGATTTTTCTTGCGGAAGTGTGAGTACTGCTGACACTTCCCTTCTGTTTCATCATCGCTCGAATTGAAGCCATTGACATTGTGACTGACATCCAATCCCATGGTGGTGGTGTCGATGTCACTTTCTGATCTCTCTAATGAAGGTGCTATGTTTGGTATCAAACTATCCTTTTGGTCAGCAGTGGTTCCTTCCACAGACACTGCTTGGCTTCCGACTACCCTTTCTTCATCCAACGAATCGGCAATGTCTGATTCAGAGGAGCTGGTTCTTAAGGCTCCAACTCTGCTTCCTTCTGTTCTGATCACTTCATCATCTCCGTCTGCTGGACTTTTCTGAGGACAAGGAAAAGTTGGCACCAAAATGAGATGCAGCTTTCACAATCTCAATTTTTCACAAGGTTTCTGATGAACAAGGAAAAAAGTCCAATGCATGGAAGGGAAACAGACCTTGACATCGCTGAAGTCCACTCCATTGTCCTCAAGAAAGCTCACAAATTCCCGAAAGTTCTCTTCGGTTGGACGATAATGGCCACTGTAAGGCCAGACAGCCTGGGATACAAAAGATGTAAATCAGACATACTCGCCGTCAAAATAACACTAAAGCATCAAAATTCAGAAAGATTAAACCATTGATTCATCCCTCCCATTAGATATTTTGTGGTATGGTGAATACCTTTAGTACTCCATCTAGCACAACAAGCCTTCCTGCAGCTGATGTTGCACCTCCAGCAAGAAAGCTTGAATGCTGAAAGGTACCCTTCTTCTTCTGCAAATTAAGCACAAAATAGAACACCAATTAATACCATTCACACTAATCATAACAAAGCATCTGTAAGAAATGAGTCGAATGACTTAGGGGTTCAACCTCACCTGCCCCACATATAATGCCCTGGATGTACTCAAGACGAATATCCACTTAGCACCGTTGCCACCTTCAGATGTATCTAAGAACTTTCCACTCTTCTTCAATACAAACTTTCCCTCCTTCACAATCACTTCATAGGCCTCCCTTTCTTTCTGAAAAAAAAAAAAAAAAAAAAAAAAAAAAAAAAAAAAAAAAAACAGACAGAAAATGAGCACTTTTGTTGTAATCCTGTTGAAAAGTTGCAGCAGACCAGGGAGGAGAAAACTGAACTCCTCATTCTGAGATGGTGAACGTTAGCTGGTCAAATCACATTTCTACAATTCAGGACTCCATAAGGAACATGCTCATGCTCCTAATGAAGACAGTTTTCTGATGGAGGTTGAAATTGAGGCAGAGGAAAGTTTGATGTGAAAAATTAGCCGGCCATATGATTGTACATATGAAATTAGCAAATCCAGGCTTAAGAAGGTCTATTTATAAACCGTCAGGAAAACGTTTCGTTCGAACCCTTAGTTACTGGCGACAAATTTCGTGGTAAATAATTTCCCCAAACAGAAGCTATTGGTGTCATGAAATTCATTGGAGATTCTTTGAGGATAAAAGGACGATGTACAACAGCGACAATCCAGAGAAAATACTTTGATAAATGAAGAAAAAGTGTGCTATCAGAAAACGAAGGCATCACTTACTGGGCTGAGGTACTTGATGCATTGTTGCTGAAGTTTAAGCCTTGGGCATTTGTCAAGATTAACCTCCTTTCCTTCTCCGACATCCAACCTACAAATGTTTTTTCCTTTTACGAGTTATTCTCAAGAAAAAAATTTGTGAAAAGAAAATCGGATCAAATCCTGAACTAGGAATTAATAGTAAATTTTTTTGACAGCGGGATAACAAATATTCTGCATCTTTTGTTTCAGTGCTTACCAGTAGAAAAATGGCTGCTTACTGTCGCAATCTAACCACTTATCGTAATAGAAATTCAAATTATGACCATAACGATGCCGTGGGTCAATCTGCAAACATCATGAAAAAGAATCCCAAGTCAACAACACCAAATTTTTTTTGAAAAAAGACACAAAGGAAAAAATAAGAGATCAATAGAAAAACATACAGCTTCAAGCCAATGCTGCAAAGCCAGCTTCTGAGCCTTCTCATCCTTAGACAAGCCTTTACCAACCTGTAATGAACAAGACATGAAAATCCATAAACAAATCGCCTCTACCAAAGAGCAAATTGATGGAAAATTTTCATATTGTCAGTGCATCTGATTCTCCATTAACCCACCTTGGCAGCCCTGGTTCTCGCCCTTGACCACTTTGAAACGGCGCTTTCCGGCTTATCAATGTCAAAAAATGAGACCGAGCTTCGCTTCAGGGTCGCAAAATCTAAAGCCGACCACCTGAAACCAGGAAAATGGGAAGAAAAAAGGAAAAAACGACAAGCATGATCAACCTTTCTAAGAGAACCTGCCAATGCTGCCCAGTCTTAAATACCCAGAACAAAGCCAAGCAGAGAACAAACTACAGAAGAGGAGAAGATAAAAGAAAGGAAGGATACCAACCAGAATTGGTTGACGAGGACGGCGCAATCCGCCAAGTTCCTCCTCGTCCGGAAACTCTTATAGACCTTCTGCAATTTCACGGCCGCCTCATGCTTGGGGGAATCCAAGATAGACGCCTGGAGGCTGTCCGCTCGGCCGTGGAGGTCGACGTTGACGGCGGTCTCCAAGCAATGGGCATTGGGCTCCCTCGTCTTGAAACTCACCGACCCTTCGATGATCATCTTCCTCCCCAACGATCTCAACACCGTGGCCTCGGAGCCGTCCTTGCCATCGAAGCTAACCGATCTCAGCACCGTCTTCAACCCGTCTCCCTTGTTGAAGCTGATCGATCTCACCACCACCGTCTCGCCGTTCTGCCTCGAGACGTTGCGATGGGCACCCTGAACATCACCACCGTCATCCATCGACTCGGTCAACATTGAAAGAGGCACACCCATCTGTTATTCCGCTCGATCCTGTAAGAGAGACCACATGGAGAGGCGAAGAGAGAAAGAAGGGGTCAAAATGTGAAGACTCAGGCGACTAGCTCTTACGTTCCCAGAAAGACCACCAACAGAAAAACGGAGAGGAAGGCAAATGTCAGGCCTGCAATGTGTAAATTTGGCATGGCCGAGCAGATTAAGAGAGAGAAAGAGAGGGAGATGCGAGGGTAAGGCAGTTTTTTCTGCTTCTTGCCTGAGAACGGCCAACGACACGGTTGAAGCTGTTGATGGTGTCCACAACCTTTCCAAAACTCCGTCCTGGAATCGCTCTTGGGCAGACAGCGAGGATTCTGAGTAGCTAAAAAGAATGAGAACGAGAGGGAGAGAAAGGAGTGTTATTTGGTGATGGTTATTTTTGGGTGTCTCCATATTTATAGCTAATGATAGCGGCGGTGTCTCTGTGTGTGTCCATAGGTGGCACAGATGAAGGGCCGGGAGCAACCTGCAATTTCATGGCTCATTCTCTCTCTAAATCCCTCTACCTCTCTCGCTCCAGCAGCTCTCTCTCTCTACAAACTAGACACGTGTGTTGACGAGTAAGAGGGGGAAGAGAGGTGGGTTGGCCCCCCCCTCGACAAGCTGGCGTGCATGGAAAACAGAGGGACAAAAGGCCGTCACTCTTCCAATATGAAATTTGATTTGGTGAAATTTCATCCTCAGTCGCTCTTTGATCTTTCATCTACAATTACACTACGATCTTCGTTCATGGCACGTAGTTGACATCGAGAATTTCTTTTATCCCTTTGTGTCCTGCTTGGAGCCGGCGAGGTCTGTGCCCATGTCACATGCGGCAGCCATCACCACGAGCGGCGTCTCTGGACGGAGTCCTTGTACCAGCGAAGGCGCTGAGGAGTGTTTTCTTTTTCTTGTTTTTTCTCAAGTTCACCATTCAACCTAGAGTCGAAACCTTCACTTCGCTCCTCTTTCTCCTTAATAACAGTTACCTCGGTATTTTCCTCTTTCTCCTTGTCATAGGAGATACATCCCTATTAAAATACTGGATATCCACATGCTTCAACTTAGGTGTACAGACCCACCTACCATCGCCCTCTGGAAACACACCGCATAACACATCATAACCTACCCATTTGAGTGAGCTATACCCTTCAGAGGATGCTTTCTTTTAGTCTACAAAATCATATGTTTGCATATTAGAGGCTGCAAAATAACCAAATTATTTGTGATGTTAAAGGGAGGACTAGAACGAAACAGGTTATAATGTTAGTGGAACATGAACAAAAAAGCCCTTGATGGTGAAATGGTCAAAACTCCCAGTAAATGCAAAAGGAGGGATGCACATCTTAACAGTGTGTAATATCCTACATGTATGAGGTTGCAAGTATTCAAGTATAATAATATTGGATGAGATCCACCTGCACAGTGTTGCATTTTCAAAAAATATTCAAACCACTCATGTAGATTGCTTTAAGCCTCCCTCAGAAAATGGTTCATCTCCTTTCCTTAGACATATTTGAATAGAAACCTTGTGAACATCCTTCTAAGCAATGACAAGTTGCCTAAGCTTCCGGGTTCATCCTCGAACCAAATGTTATTGCACCTTTCTCTTCTACAATGAGTGAGACGTATAAGAGTTCAATTTTCATGAAGTCAAATTCTAGCCTTGTCATTCTCTTGTCTGAGTTTTGTTGTAGTCCTTTTTTTTTTTTTTTTGATGAATCTGCTATAATATTTGAATCATATTCATGAACAGTTACAAACTGTTATATTTGCCAAACGGACCCTAAAAGCATCACTCGCACTATTACCTCATATGTTATATGACGCTTAGTGGTGGAGACAAAATCTTTTTTTAGGGAGCCATTGTATAAATTTCAAAAATTTTATTGGTACCAAGCTAAAATTTTGAAAAATATTAGGTGGTAATATTCTAGAAATGATCATACGAATTATGAAAGTCGTTAACATAAACACTATATGTATGGGCTCCAATAAATTAACCAATTTTGTCTTATATAGCCTATAATATGTTGGATTAAGACTTTTAGAATCCAATTAATTCTAACGCATTGGGCCACCGATGCAATGGCGCTAGAGTGGAGGCAAGGGGAAGACGGTAGACTGGATTACCATCAAGACTCAAGAGTTTCCTTACCAATTGATTCAAGGCTTTTGTTCTTTTTTTAGTGAAAACAGTGGATAAGATTAGTTACATGTAGGGAGAGGAAGGAGCTAAAATACAACGTGAAACATATTTGAAGTCTTTCCATTTCACATTTAAGAAAATCAAAGCACTTGATTCTCAATGTGTTGGTTTCTCTCCAAATTCTACGTGAAAATACCTTGTGATAGTGAAGCACTCCATTTTCACATTAAGAAAATCAAACAGTTCATTCTCACCAATTTGGATTCTCTCTCACGAGATGTGAAAGAATATTTTGACTTGTCCCTTCTCCAACAAGGTTAAGAGAATTCAAAGGAAGTTTGGCATATGTGTATGCATGGGGCTGCCATTGGCAAATAGTGTATGAGAACAGCCAGAAAGCTCGCCGCCCACAAGTATTAATTAAGGCTCTAAAGGAGCAGAAATCAGCTGTGAGTCGATGAAAGAGCTGTGAGTCATGAAAGAGACTGTTCATCAGAATTAGGGCCTTACTTCATCAGTAACATTCATCTCACTGCTACCCATTATTGGCATGAGGTTATGTGTTCATGGGACAATGACACAGGGCTGCCTCATATAACTGGACCCAGGTTCACCTAAGTCCAACTATAAATTTAAAGGCACACAGTCCACTAAGACCCCATGCATCTCGGCCCTCGGTCAAACCCTACATCTAAAAGGTCATGTATTGGGGCCGAAGACAAATGTGCACCTAGGCCCATGTGCATGATACTTACCCCTTGGGTGTAAGTCCGGGAAACAGTGTACTTGACAAAAACTTGCGTACACATACCTTTAGAACAATATCAACAGTTTGGACTGCCAAAAAATGTTATTTTATCGTGTTCCTTTAATGAAACTTGACTATGGTGCGATCTACATTGTTGATTTAATAAAAGTCATTATTCAATTTTGTTCTTTCAATGAAATTTGATCCACATTTTCCAGCCACAACTTCAGCCTTTTATAGCTGACCATATTTGAAAGCAGGAAAAGTTTGTATGGTGTTTGTTTTCCAGGTACTTGGGGCTTTGTCAAATCAAGGAGTGCCACTCCAGGAAAACAGAGTCTTCATGGCACAAACGGACGTCAGTAAAGGGTGAAAAACGCATCGTTGAAATTGTGTAAAAGAAAATTTATATTGCTCACCACCATGCGTTATTTTGTTGGGAACTTGACTACATATATATTAGTTCACACAACAATTAATATTATGCTTGTAAGCTAAGAGATGAAGTTTTCACTTAGATTGCCTAATACCTTACAGGTACCTAGTATCCACTCTGACTCAGGACCGAGCCAAACCTTAAACTTGAGGTCCAGACTGCCTGAGTCAACTTGATAACCTATTTTTAATATTATTTTATTTCTAAATATATATTAAATTATAGTAAAAATATATTTTCTATTCTAATAGTGTTGGGCTAAGCAATGTGCCTAGGTTAGCCTATTGGGAAAAAAAGGACCATTTTTTGAAAAAATATATTAAAATTATAAAAAATATTGTTTAAAATATATAAAAATGTACAAAGTTAACTCACAACAATTGTTGAATTTGTAATAAGCTTACATACCTTTCTATTCGGGACACATATTATAACTGGTTGTACTGATGGCAACAAAGCCTTATGCTCAATGGGCCTTGTAAGATGGAATGTAGCATCATCAAATTGAAGGTGTAGTCTCAAGCAGTTGGATAAAAATCTCGACTCACTTACTTGCTTAAAAGCTCAAAGTCAGGCAAGGAGAAAAAAAAAAGGGCTGAAGCCATAAATGCTTACCTTAGGGAGGGTCAAAGGAAATGTTAGTTGAAACTTGTTTAAGAAGCTACACGCAAGTCAAGTGTCACAAGAAAGTCAACCAGCTTGTATATTCTCTCCTGACCAAGTCACCTGTTCCTTTACAGCCCAAGAAACCCAAAAAAAAATAGGGAAAATAAAAATACATGGGAAGAAAAACTTGTCTTAGACGGGAAAAACTCTCCGAACCCGTCTATCCAACGGAAACTAAACTTGTCAAAGACGATTTATCCCCCGGTTGTAGGGTGAGGAAAGTCTTCACTCCGGCAAGAAAGGGGAGGGCCGGCGTTTGAAGACGACCTGACTCCGCTAAGCCAAACTTGAGCCGCAAGCTTTTATTTCTTTTTCTTTTTATTAAAAAAGAAAGTCTATCGTCACCGCTTACTCAAGCCAACAACAACAGGTGCGGTGGTCAATTAATGGGAAGGGTGAGGGTAGAAATGGAATTTAATTACTACCGTTTTAAAAGAAGGAGAATCAGAAAGGTTATAGCCCCCACGGCAGCAGGGTCCTTGCGGTGAGTTGGCAGCGAAAAAGTACACGACGTTGTACGATGCCTTTTCTTGAAGCCGCACAAAGCCATTACCCTTTTTTTTATATCTCTTTTGTTTTTTTCTTTAGGTTTAGAGTAAATCCTGTTGGTTTTTGAAATTCAGGAAAGGTTCGGTCGTTTTCTGGATTTTGTTTTGAGTGGTCGGTTTTCTAGAAATTGTCAGAAAGAGGCTCCTGTAAAGTGCTTCTTTTCAGAAGAAAAAGGCTTTAGAGAAACTTTTGTTTAGGGACTTCGAAAATAGAAATAGAATTTTCTTTTTTCCAAATTCTTTCAAAGAAAAGCAACGTCCTATTTTATGTCGTTAGTATGTTTTGATGACGATCAAAACTACTGGCTTGTGAAAAATCCAATTTTTAGAAAAAATTGCTTAAAAGCATAAATAACCTAGCCTTTTCTTAGTCTTTCGCATTGTAAGAAATTAAGTTTTAGAAGTTTATTAAAAAATTTAGGTTTAGGGTGCTGATGATGCAAAATTTCTTAAAATTATGTGTTCAATTCGGAACCTCCTTCAACTAAATGAATACAAACAGAAAATGCGTCAACGAATTTAGCTTTACTTTCTTTAACTCATCCATACTAACGAAACAATAATGTCTTTCCGGTTATGTAACCGCACTCAAAAGGATCTAGCCAGTTTCAAGTCCAGGAAAAAACATGCGCCCACTCTTAGAAATTAAAGAAAATGTGAACGCCGAAAGGAAATTAGCCTTAAAGTTCAGGACCTAATTAAAAAAAACTTGATTGGCCTGTAAAGACAGCAAATAACCAAAAGGAAGCAGCAACAACTGCTAAACATTTTAAACTAAAGAAAATAAAAGGGTTCAGGCCCATAGATTTTCTCTATAATACAGATTCAGCCATTTATTTTATTCATTTTAAAATTGGATACAAGTCACACAAATGGTGAATGTTACTGGCATTTAATAATAATAAGGCTGACCTCATTCCCTACCTTTCATTTCAACGCCGAGGGGAAGAACTGAACGCGTCTTCTGGCACACACCCACCGACCCCTTCCCACCGTGGCGTGGGAAGGAATTTTAAATGTCGCTTTCGCCATCCTAACACCCTCTCATCCAAACTGTCAGGGAAAATGAAGCCCGAATTTATTGAGGACAACTCTTTCTGGTCTCCCTCTCGATTTCAGGTCACTTTTTATTTGATTTTTAACTCTCTTTTTTACGATTTGGGAAAAGTGCGATAACTTTTTACTGTCGGTGTCTTTTATAATGAATTTTTGTAAAGCTAGATTTAACTTTCTACTTTTTAGGAATGGTGCGATATTTCTGTCAATGTTATTTTTATGATATTTTGCAAGCACGGGGTTGGTTCTATTGGCTGGTTGGTGACAATTTTGTCGTCAGTTTGGTTTTGTGTTATTAATTTTATAAGTTGGCGAGATATAAAAACTTGTTTGAGTAGCTGGCAAGACTCACACGAGCAACACAAAAACTTAGTTTAATTTTATGTTAATATCTAGGTGCCCTAAAAGAATTAAAGATCTTAAAGTGTGCTGTGCCCAAATAGCTTTTGACCAAGAGAAAAGAATGGTGGGTTTTGACTCTCACCCACACTCTTTCCTCTTGTTTTTGAAAAATGTGAAATGATTTCTTTGAATGAAAGAAAAATTTGCTGCATGGGCCACATTGGATAACTCATTTCATCCCAATTTGTGTCTTCCTATCAATTCAAACCTGATCCGAACCCAAGATCCAAATGTTCTCCTAAAGGGTGATTTGGTACTAAGAGTAACATGAAATTGTTACATTAATATGCTCACAAAATTAGGGCATATTTATGAAATACTTTCGTGAATGCTCAAATATTTGAGGCATACTTATGGAACAATTACTAACTATTTGTTTTGTTTTGCTAAACAGAACCTAAAACCCATAAACCAAATTGGCGAAACCATGGTTATGGATCTATTGTAGCTGCCCTAAATTAATTAATATGAAAATTACTAAAGTTCATTTACAAAAGGATGCTAAAATTTTTATTTCTCAATATTATTGTATCTCTACATGCAAGTTGAAGCATGTGGAGATCTCACCCTAGTACCGACACAGCTTTGGACCCTTTAGTCAAGGGAAGGAGAATAGAGAGTCGGCTCTCATTTAAGGAGTGGGAGGAATAATCATCCTGCTTGCCCAAACATTTTAGAGAAGAGAACTGTACGGAAGTGGCATAACCGAGACAATCATCCCTACCTTCTCAATTCAATACTCCAACAACACAAAATTATTGAGATGAGAGTTCATGACTCACCATCCAGTTGTCCATGTGTGTGTCTGTACATTAGGATATTTATAAATATGATGTCCACAATTGTTTACTTTAGTTTTTAATTCTCAAAATTGCCTATCAGAAACTGTGAAATTTGACCATATGATAAATTCTACATATAAAGAAATATAGAATATAGATAAAGAAAAACCATGAAAATTAATGCACGTATTTCACTTTCAAACTTAATGGTTATAAGTTTGTTGGATCATAAAAGTCACTTAAAATTGCATTATCATAAAATCATGATTTTCATTTAAACTCTTAAATTTTTTTACATTTTAAGTTCATTTATGCATATAGATTTTATAAAAGCACTTAGAAACCCTAAATGATATGTTGCACGCCATATTTGTTATTGGTACCATACATGTATTGTTTGGGTCGTCCCTGAATGAATTAAAATTGGTTTACTAAAAAATTTTCACCTATATAATTCATATCACTTAATTTGAGTGAGCAAGAGGTTAACAAATTATCAGCAAATAAAAGATAAAAGACAAAGACCCCTCCAACAAGTGTACATGTCCTTGCTAACTTATTTCTCACTTCTTTCAATAAATGTGAATGGTGAAAAAATTAAAATTGTTTAGTTGAACATTAGGAAAAGCTAGGCTTTAATTTCCCCGTACAAGAAATCTCAGCAAGGCATCCAGAAAACAAGTGAAGCGATAGCGATGACGAAAGGGACAAAGGGAGCAGAGAAAGTAATAAACAAGTGGAGCTGTTGGGTGCGTGAGAAAGGAAGGGGGCAGAAAGAAAAAGGGGAGAAGGAAAAAAGACGTTGACCTTGAGATCATGGACAAAACAGAAACTGCCGTTTGACAGGGATAAAAGTTCCAAGGCCTACATCGACGTCAAACCTTTATTTTCTTGACGTCCCTTTCTTCTAAAAGCTCTCTCTCTCTCTCTCTCTCTCTCTCTCTCTCTCTATCAGCTATATATATATATATCCACCGACGACGTGACTCGTGAGTCTACCGTCCGGGCTCCTAGCGGACCACTTTGGATCTGGAGATCCAGTTATCAAATGGAAACTGGATCCGTTTAAGCAGATTCAGCATTCAGAAAAAAGAAAAAATCTTAATGCTACTTGGGTTACAAAATCTAGTTGCCGTGGTACTTAGGTTACAAATCTAGTTGCTGTGACTAGATTTGGATTTGAGTTTGGATAAGAATGTGACCCCATCATATCTATAAAGGTGGGATTTCATCGGCGTCGGGTCCCAGTTCAGTTTGAAAATTCAAGTAAAAAATTGGATATGGAAATTTCATCCGTCCCTTTCTCGTGAACTCTGTCCATTTGGCTTGTCCACCAAGCCTCTTCTCCTCGAGTGTTTGCTTGAGGTTGAAGGAAACTAAATTTCCATACAAGTTCGGTTACTTGTATTTAGAGATATTAAACCCTCCAATATTAACGGTGGGAGTATGCAGTTAATTGGTAAATTAGTTCTTGAAATACTAACCCTTTTGGACCTATAAAATAAGTTTTCCTAATATATATATATATTCCATTTGTGATTTTCCTTATAAGAGCATAAGTTAAATGTCACGAGAAGAGAGAAGCAGTAATATCACTTTGGGGGCATTTGATTTAAGATCTTTATTATGCTTCAAATTCATCGATTCAAAGCAAAAAATGAAGAGGGTCTTACTAAACATTCAAGATAAATTTTATGTTGCAAAGTTTACAAACTCAGTTTGTACTACTTCATGCATCTTTGAAACAAAAAATCTCATGTGTCTCATTATTTTAAGTCAAAGACATTAAATCACGGGGTCTAAGATCCTAAAATCTCACGATCTCCTGGGATTTTATAAGAGTGAAGCATATGATTAATTAATTAACATTCAGCAAAACATTAATTTAAAAATAATATGTTGATGTATGAAGTCCACACTACTTACTTCTTACCTAATACGTTACTCAGTCAACCACAAATATGCCATCTCCCCACAAGAAAGCCATCATACAACGACCGAGCTCATCTCATCTAATCTAGTGGAAAACTTCCCGAGAAACTGCACACTCCCCAACGCAGAGAAAGAAGAAAAGAATAACAAGTGGATATGAAGCTCCAGATTTGGTGATCATGGCGGAAGCATCGTCGAAGCTTCTTCTTCCAGGTTGTGCAGCACAGCAACCACCACCTCTTCTCTCTGTCTCTCTGCTCAACAGTGATATCTGTTCCTTTGTTTATGTGAACACGTGGTTTGAGGGGTTGACTGGTGCTGATCCCCCCTCACGCTATCCGCTCCAAGAGAAGAAATATAGAAGGGAGAAGGAATAGAATAGAAAGAAAGCAAGCTGTGGACAGTGAATAAGAGAAATATAATAAGGATTAGAAGAAGTAAACAAAAGGGGAAGAGTGGGCTGTGTGTAGGAGATTTGGAAAGCCAAGGGTCCACATGTTGGATGTAAGGTTGGGGTTTGGTGCGTTTGCAGCAGCCCTAACTCTAGGGCCACATGGGCAACGAAGGCGAGCCAATAGAGACTGAGTCCGGCCCTGTTTGCCACGACCATACGACCGTCCAACAAATATATAGTTTACTTTTCAAAGTTTAGTTTACTTAGGAGAAACTTATTACCCAAGTTAAGAGACTTTGTCGCTGGTATTTAAGAGAAACTACCTAAGTTAAGAGACTTTGTCGCTCACCAGCTGGACTTAGAGCTCCTAAGTCCATTCTCGGCCCCGCCCCTTCGTATTTGCATGCATAATAAGTGCGTAAGATTTGAACCAGCGACTTGCGAGAACGGATAGAATTTTCTTTGTGGCTTATCTTTTTAGACTGTAATTTAAACAACATAAGCCGGCTTATGTTATTTTTCTGGTAAGGCTATGCTTTTTGTTAATAAAATTGTCACATGAAATGAAAGTGTCAACTAAACTTCGGTTAATTTGAAAAAGCAAAAGGCATGAGCTGATTTTTCCTTTTTTTTTTCGAAATCATAGTTGGAAACAAATCTTATCCTTCTTCACTCTCATCAAATTTAGTTTGCCGTTTGAAATGGCGAGAATTGAATTGGATAGTGAAAGATTGATGTTGGAAAGAAAGAAACAGCTAGCAGCTAGGCTTTCTTCGTTTTGAAGTTAATGAAACTTATCTCCTTACTCTTATCTGGCATTGTTCATGAAAAAGACGGCCCTTGGAAAAAAATTAGAAACCACAAGGTAGGCCCCAAAATGGAAACATTCCAAAAGTCTATGGACTCTTACAAGCCTGAGTTGGATTGAAATTTTCAAACAAGGGAAAGAAGAAAAATGGTGGTAGCTTTTAGGACTTGGTACTTTGAAAGCTCCATTTGTCGGTGTAAAGTGCTTTGATCCGTTCACCGCCACGATCCAGCGCATCCGATCGACTTGACGCGTCTTCGGTTCTTCCGGACAAGGGATCTAACTCTAACTCACGTGAGGAGAAATGTATGGCATTTGAGGATTTGTTCCTTTTTGGAATCCCGAAAGTGTCGTTTGTCATATAAACGTGTACACGAAGCCTGTTGTTTCACACTATGAAAATCGTGGGGGGAAAAAACATGAAAGATATGAACATTTTCTTGTGCGGCCGCTGATTTTTCACTGTGAAAATGAAATGCGGAAAAAAGGGGACATTGCTTGTGAATGTTAACTACGTTTGGTTATTCGATGTCTTTGGTTTTCCAGACTCGAATTTATTTTCTTCGGCGAATGAATTTGTGACTCTTCACATCTTCTATCTCGACTAGAGCTGACAGTGGAACGAAATGAATACCAAGAGAAGTTGGACATTTGAACCTTTACATAGAGAGACGTCTTCGCGTCGTGATCCTGGAAGCTCGATTCGTCATGCACTCCGGTTGTGTCATCCAAGTTGGCGTTCAACTTGCTCCTATATAAGGAGAAAGATTATTTAGTTACTCAGCTCTAGGGCCGATTAGTAATAGGAATAATTTGTTACTGTTCCACGAATTTGCTTTAAAGAGTTAGACAAGTTCATTCAGCTTTGTGTTGTAGTGTTTCGCAAACACTCATCAATTTTTCGGGCAGATTCATGGGATAGTACCCACTTGTTATCGTCGACAAACAACTTTTTAGGGCACATTTGGTAATAGTAATAAACTGTTATTGTAACAAATTACAACTTTGTGTTGCAATAGTGTTACATAAATTTACCTCAATTTTGTAGATATAGTCATTGGACAATAACAATTTGTTACTATTATCAATCCATTTCTTTAACCAGTAACAAACTGTTCTATAGATTTACCCAGAAATAGAGGCTTATTCATGAAATATGTTATAGTGTTTCATAAATTTGTTCTCATCTTTAGAGCATATTGATGAAACAATTTCTTGTCATCCCATTGTCAAATGATTCCTTAAGAATGTCGATAGATTGGATTTAGGTTGGATATCCCACCAAATTGTCTAAAAAACTTGGATATATAAATTAACACCTAACTAAGAAACATGATCACATTTGAATTTAAGGAATGACATCTGGTTAAGTTCAAAATTGGATTTAGTATTCAATAAATCTCCTATAGAGAAATGAGTAAGAATGTTGGATGTATATTTTTACCACCATATCTGCTTTTTTGGATATCTATGCATTTGGATTTGGATTCAATTTCAAACAGAAAACTTTGTACTATATCTGAATCCAAAATCTGAATTCATAATCCAAATCCGATTTCTAAATTAACATCCGAATTTGAATCCGACTTTTAAACTGAATCCAAACCACATTATGGAGATCGAGTATAGGATATTTATTGAGTACTACTTCCAATCTACATGTGAATCCAAATATGATCAATGTTTACTTCAATCTAGATCTGATTCCAGTTGGATGTCATTTCCTATATCCAAAATTCTAATCGGGTATAAATAAATTAGGTATGGTACAAGGTAGACTCGTTGCAAATTTGATATGTTGACATCCTTAGCTAGTAACTCCTCTAGCATTCATCTCGGGCATCGTCAAGCTCGAGTATTTGATAAAGGTCCTAATTAATGAACAAGCTCCTTGTACAAGAACAGTTAGATAGAGAAACTTAGTGGATTTTGCTTTTCTAGTTCATTCTGCCAAATTTTCAAGCACCAGCAGAAAGAGTTCTCTCTCTAGGATTTGTGGATTCCTCTGGCCGGGCTGAGATGGAGGAACCCTCAGGTCTCTCATAGCATCAGAACACACCCATTGATGAATGAATCAGAAAGCACAAGATAACAAAGATTACAATTGAGGTTCTCTCTCTCTCTCTCTCTCTCTCTCTCTCTCTCTCTATATATATATATATATATATATATATATATATATATATATAACACAAAAAGAATAGAGGTAGTAGATACGGTCCTAGGGATTCGATCTCAGAACCTCTTCAGTTACAACAATGTAACCTATAATAAGAGGCCGCTCATTAATAGTGAAAAACGGAGTCTCCTATTCACATACATACTTGATGTTTTCTCCAATTCGTTCAAATAATAGGCAATCGCAATCATTATTTATGACCCCATTATTGCCTCCTTTCACTTATTGGATGTCATGTTTTGTAAGAAATAATTGCTTTCCTTTCATTGAAATAGAGAAAGAACCTTTCTACAAAGCTAAAAATAGAAAGAACTGGTATATTTTGATACAAGTATAGATATAAACCCATCTGATTAACTTCATCTTAATTATTACGAAGCTGCTAACCATGGTCAACACAATATGTGATAAAACCTGTCATAAAAACGCAAGCTGAGAAAATATGCATTAATCACAGTTATGTGTCTGAAAACAAGCAAAGTAATGATCAGCGTTGCTCTTTGCAAAATCTTCCAACACTGAACCAGAATCATGCAACAAGCGATCCAACATCCAAAAAGGAAGCGGCAGACGTCTTTGCAAGATCATAGGCATTAATGGTTCATGTTTCCAATGTTGAATGATGGGTTCAGTCATTTACACAAAAGGGAGGGCTCTAATAAAAGAAAAGTACTTAGGGGCTCGATTCCCATAGCATAAGTGGTTGGACTACCGAGTGATATAAATGAAGTCAGTCAAGTTGCTCGTTTGATTACGCCTAGCGGCTGGTAGAAAGTCAATTCTTTATTTAATGGAGCCATCGGCCCATGCATATAGCCCCAGCTGGCATAGGGCCTAGAGGTGGGGGTGGGGGGCTAGCACTAAAATTTTCATTTTACTCTCTATCAAGTGAGCAATAAAAGTCTCTAGTCCGAGATGAGATGCGGTTGCTTTGAACCAAAACCCAAAAGAAAGTTTGAGGCAATACCAGGCGTAACTTGTTAAAGTCTATCCTGGCCAGATGAATTCACATTCGGACAACGAAGGACCAAATATGCTTAATCAATAAGACATGGCATAAGTTTCGGTTCCCAAATAAGGTTTAAATGATATAAAATACACTGTCATCAAATTATATTGTGTGTGTGTATATATATATATATATATATATGTGTGTATATATAGATAAAATGTTTGACAGTGAAAATTCAACATAAATGAAAACATAGTGAAATTAATTGTCGGTGGCAAAGAGTTACTATGAGAGAGAGAGGGAGCTGGAACGAGGACCACTTTGTAAGCGATTGCAAGCGGCCAGTCAAAGAGGTCAGAATCAAGCGCCACTAGACGTCGTTTTGCAGCTTTTTTTGGTGTAAGAAACAGTGTATTCCGGTATCCAATGATCCAATGGCCAGCGAATGCTAGCAATGTTTGTTTGCTCCACGCTCTCTCTCTCTCTCTCTCTGTGTGTATATATATATATAACAAGAGTGTTGTAAACAGTAACAATATTATCTTAATGAGGGGATAGTATTGCTTGGGCTTGTTAAAACTCTCATCTAATTAATACGTGCTGCTACCTCACGGTAATTGTTTGAGAAAGATTGTAAAGATGTTGTTGCTCCAATGGTGTTCGGTGTTGAATACAATGATTCAAACGGTACAGAGATTTAAGTGCTCTTGTATCAATGAGGTACCAGTTTGAGGGTATTATTACACCAGGCATCCATACAACACTAAATCCCCAAGGTAAGGGGAATAAAAGGGAAACTTTCATTTTTCTGCCCACCAGACGGTTTCATAAGATGTGTTTTACCATCTAAGTGCACAGAAGATCACATTGGCTCCTTAGGGAATCACTCCAGGGTTTTGTTTAGCCTCGTTCTATCTTTATTCATATAAAAAAAATATTGATTGAGCAGATGCATAAAATTAAATTAAAAGTGTGTGTGAAGTCCACCCACCAATGGTGCAAGTGTTTAGAACTCACTTTCAAGTACCACTATGGGCTCGGTCCATGTGCAAGCTACGGTGCGTGTACGGCAGACTCATAATTTGACATACGTTCACTTCCCACTCTCCAAATGTGGGAAGAGAAAGTCTCAAATGCCCTTCCTATCCTGGGGGACTTGAAGGTCATAAACAGCATCGGCGAAGATGAGCAATGTTCCATACAGATTTCTAGTAAAAAGTTATGATTAAATTAAAAGAATTTTATATATGCCTCACTGAAGGTTTCACCGGCACAAAGTTTTAAAGGTAAAAGGAGTAAAAGTGAGGCCACATACTAGTTAATAGCGATTAGTATATTGGTTAGAGATGTCAAATGGATTGGATTCGATTGCATGTACTCCTAATTGCATTTGCTTTTTCGGGTATTCATATATTTGGATTTGAATACAAACAAAAAGGTTTCATCTGAATCTCAAATTTGATTTTACAATTTAGATCCGACCCAAATCTAACCGATTTTCAAAATATAAGAACATTGGATATAGAATGTTTATTTAAAATTAAATGTGATCCAAACCCCATTCGGTATTTATATATAGATATGAATCCAAATCCGATTCATTATATTTTTTTTCATATCTATATTTATTTTTTTGAATCAGTTTAAGATCCAATATATTGGCATCCTTATCACTTGCCTACTGATGGACGCTCGAGACAATAGTAGGGTAATCAATTCCACTCCAACCCTGCCCGGGGATTACCCCAAATTTAGGGTGATCAATTAATCGATGCAAAACAAGTGTCAGTAAATGAGAACACCTTTATTGTCTCATAGCATCGCGCCATTAAAGTTGGTTTCAATTGAGGCTGGGCATCCGCCCGTTAAAAATGTAAAAAATGAGGCCCGACATTATAAACGGGCCAGCCCGGGGCCCGGCCCGTTTAGAAACGGGCCGAGCCGGACCCACGTAATATCGGGCCTCGGGCTTCAACTTATGCCCGAGGCCCGGCCCGATTATTAACGGGCCGGGCCGGGCTTTTTCGGGTTAAAGGAGTTGAAGAACATGGGGAGGGAGACAAGTGAGCTTGGCACCGGTGTGCAACGAAGGAAAAGCGAGGGGGAAGAAGGTGGAGAAGATCGCCGGCGACCCATAGAAACAGAAGCTTAAGTTGTAGCGGTTTTTGGATGACCCACAGGGGGTGAAGAAATATAGGGGAATAACCATGTTATGACAGACCTTGGGCAATGCGCGTCGTTCAGCTACCTCAACCTCCCACACAATATTCTTGAATAGGAGGCGGAGGGACCCTAACCGGCAAAGTTGCTAACATTCATTTTTTTTTTTTCTAAAAAAAAAATCATGTCTGGCTTCTCGGGCCGCCGACGATCAGAACGGCAGACCCGAGTCCGACCCGTTAATTACCGGGCCGAGCCCAGCCCGTTAACCTCAGCCTGGAAATCATCAAGGCCCGAGCCCAGGCCTGTAATGTGTCGGATACCGGATACCCGGTGGTGGCCCGGCCCATTGCCCGGGCTTAGTTTCAATAATAGAAGAACAAGAGGAGAAGGTCTGGCAAATTAATTTTACTTCTGGCTCGAGTCTCAGAGTTGCATGCGCCACTTCGTGCACACAACATACGTATGCCAAAAGAAAACAGGAGACATTTTTTGAAATTATTTTAAAAATGTCCTTTTAAGTCTTTTTACTTTTTTCTTTTCTTCTCTTATCCTAACAAAAACTTTCTTTATTAATGAAAACATTTTTGTTATTAAGCCTCAGCTCTTGTACAAGCCTTTTCACGGTGTTGTCCTGGCATGGCGGTGGATCGAGCTTTTTCTCTGTATGGCCAGACCCCATTATGTTGCCTCGGTTTTTATGGGTTTGCGATCATCTTTACAAAAGGACAAGATCTCATTACATGTATATATAGTGCCATAGATAGAATGCGACATTTCCCTATCTTGTCCAAGTTATAAGAATTCATGGCTTTCCTAATAATGTTAGATTTCTCATATATAATTCATTACTGAAGCCCATCTTTTGAGGATGCTTGATGTGTAATTGAGACTTGAAACTGAATCCGATTTTCCTTTTTTTTTTTTTTTTTGGAGGATTGTGGATTAAGTCGACTCACTGTAGAGCTTATTTGAAAATTCATTGTGAAAGGAAAGGACGCAAGTCGACGGAATTAGGCGACGGCATTCAATTTTTTGTATTCATTTTACACGTTGTCATTTGACATTCATTGTAAATCATTGTTCTTAGCATATTTTTTAATTTATTCTTTTTTTTTTAACTTTTTAGTAAGAGCAAATTTTTAATTGTTCTTGTTCAAAATGATTTGAGAAAATAGTTATAAGAATAACGTCCACAAATCATGTATATTTGATGCTTTTTTTTTCCATTTTACTTGAGAAAAGTCACCTCAGCTTGTGAGACTTTGTGGCTTACCCGAGGCTCCAAGGCATAAAATCCTCAAGGCCATTTCCTAGCCTGCATTGGTTCTTAACACAAGAAATGAATGACTATGTCACTTGAACAAGAAACCAGCCACCTATTGGCTGCTGATGTGAAGCTAGGGCTGTACAAAGCTTGAGCTCAATCAGGTTGGCTTGACTCAACTGATACATTGTTCGGCTTGAGCTTGACTCGAGAGACCTCTTGTCCTGGCTCTAGCTCCATTTGCTTAACTTTGTTTATGGACTGTTCAATTGACTTCTTAGTTTTAAATTTGAAAATTACAAAAAGGAAAAGAAAATATATAGCCTATATTAAGTTTAATCGAATTAAATTCATGTAGGACGAACTCGACTTGTCTATAAGCTCGAGTTTTCAGTTAAAGCTCACTCGAACTCGAGTTTTGCTCAGAGATGTTTGAGCCATTTTCTCTTCATCTAAAAAGTATTGGGATAATTTTGAATTGATTTGATGCATTCGGCAGATACAGCTCGATTCGCTTCGATTCTAACAACATGGCAGGTAGATCTAATTCAAATTAATGTGCAGTCAACACAAATTCTTTTTCATTGCAAGTAAAATCTGTGGACTTCTTGGGATCGCGGCCAAGCCTGACTCACATCTAGATGCAATTTCATGAAGGAAAAAGAATTGTCTAAAATGCAACAGGCAGTACTGCTGATCTGTGCTGTTCGCCGGATCTGTCGGCGCCGAAGCGCGGTTCTCAGGTCACGTCGTTGGTTCCACCGTCACCAGTCTGATTTCTTTTCTGTAAAACTTGATCTAACGGTCGTTTACAGCAAGCAGAAGCTATTCTGCTGCTACCTTCTTTTTCTGTTTCTGTCCATTCTTGGCCTTCTTCTACTCGTTTTTTGTGTTTCCTACTCCCGATTTTAGAGTTTGTTTCTATTTGCCGACAAGCTTGTTCTGACATCAAGAAAAGGGAAAAAGCAAATCTAAGAAGAAAATCGTTCTTACGGCAATCGGCTGCTGCCGCCCGCTTTAGCTGGTGCAACTTCCAGCTGCTTTTGGCGTATAGCAGATGTCATCTCTACTTGCAACACCAGCTTCCGCCGCTTTCTCTCTCTCCCTGTTTCTCTCCCCTCTTGCGGGCCAAGGCATTTAGCAATGTCATTTATATTTCTCTCTCTTTCTGTCTCTTATTAATAGGAGTAATGAAGAATAGCGATAACATTCTACAATAAAATTCTACAAAAACACTTGAGATTTTGCTTCTTTCTTGTGAAAGAAACGTAGAGTGAAGTGCATTTATTTGTTCCACCAAAACTTGAAAGTGGTTTTTACAGACAGTTCATTTCAGCAAAGTTTGAAAACGCCGTGTGTGCTTGCTGCCATGAAAATAAGGAAAGCAGATCGAACACACCAACAAGTCAAAAAATGTTACCAGAAACGCAATTTTCTACTCGGTGAGTGAAGCCCCGCAGTGGGAAAGCATGGTGAAGAGGAAGAGTCGCATTTAAGGAACACGGTCGTGGTCAACACCTTGAACGCGGTCTCCCTCATCGCCAGACTCTTGAATGCTCCCACTGTGGTTTGGTTGGAGCTACCGCAGTTACGAGGAGATTGAAACGGCTGATGCAGAGGGTTTGAATTCTCATTCTCCCACGAGATGGTGTGAGACCAGGGGACAGTGCTAGCGGATATGAACTAAGCCTTTCCCTTTTCCTCTTCGAAATGGCTGACCAACGAAAACCCGTGTGAAAAAGACACTACTGATCAGTCAGGCGTGGAATGAGAAGGCAGACAGATTGAATTTGCAGAAAACGCCAGATGGTTGTTCAAAACAAGCAGCAAAGAGTTCGAACCACTCTTTTGCTCGTGCTCGGGAGGAGTTCATGGTCAAACAATTGCATTCTTTGTTTTTATCTGATAAATTAATTGAACTTTCCCTTTAATGATTGGAGAGAAACCTATGATCTTTGTGAACCTCAGACAACATGACATCCATGTATTTGAGATCTTTGATGACTCTCAGGCACACCTTGATAAGTGGGTAAGCTAGCTTTTTCAGTTGATGAAGTCTTAATATCATCCTGTACCGGCCAATGGATTAGAGATGCCAATGGCAGGGACCTGGTACAAATGTATTAGAGGTCAAGTCCCTGCATAATGTAACACAGGCAGGGGTTAGGGCTGTGCATGTTTGGATTCAGCCTTTACCAATTTTGACTTCATCAAACTGTGTGTAACTGTTGTACATAACACAAACAAAATCCAAATCTCTACCTTTCAGAACCGAACTTTCTTGCCCTACTAAAGATAATACACTTGTGTTCAACGTAATTCCATATACTTTACTCTCAACATTGCCCATCTCAAGAACAAGCCAATATTTGATTTAGGGTCAGTCGAGCATTAAGACGGTCTCATGTGGATCCAACCGTCTGGACAGTAAAGCTAGATTTTTACACATTCACGAGAAACATTTCTTTTTTTCTTCCGTGTATCTTATCGCCCAATAAGCACACCGTCAAAATTCTGTGTAACTGGTTTTGAAATAGATCCCTACTTTTTCAAACCAAATTTAGATTCAACCATTTCTATACAATCAGTCAAACCTTTATCAAATCTCAATTGGATATTGGACTTGGATGCAAATTTAGTTATGGAAGTGCATAATGAACCCAAATCCATTTAATCATTGAATATTTCTTTACCAAGGTCCAGGTAAACAGTATCAAAGTCGAGCTGGTAATAAGATATCCAATCCATTAACATTCCTAAACTTCAAAAGACGAAAAATGGTCCTAATCCTTCAACCTGCTTATTTTGAATCAATGTTTCCACTAATCCAGTTACACCACAAAAACATACTTCTGTATGCTTGAAAAGAGACCCTTTCCTTTCGCAATAAACGTAGCTCAGCAAGAGAGTGCAAAAATTGTTCGTCACATCTACAAGGACTAATTTGCATCGAAAGTGGACATTTCCCAATTCAGATGTGATGCTCAATCTATTTGTGCCGGTGTCGGCATCTCGTTCATAAGGAATTACCAACTCATATTTCCGTATGCTTTCGACAGCCAACTAAGTTGATGCAAACACGTACTTTGACTAATAATGAATGGGTTTGTGTGCTTCAAACCACCGGACTTTAAGTGTTCTCGAGCTCCTAGGCAGGGAAGCAAAAGACATGACATAGGAGATATTTGCGTAATTAACGTCGAACTGATTCTACCTGTAACCGTACATCTGTGTTGTCACACAGAGACGCACACACACACAAAACAGAGAGAGCGAAAGAGAGAGAGATGCGTGGCCTTTCAATTATCAGAAGATCTAAAGAATAAAGACATAGGAAAACAAACCTACGATCACTTAATCCCCTGATAAACACCTAAGACATTTACACTTGAAACCGAACCCCTTGTAAAGCAGCACCTGGCGAGCTTCATGGTCCATGCTTGCATCGATGTAACATATCCGTATCTCTTCACCTGTAAATCGTAACTCGTAAGTGGTACAAAATTTTCCCCTTCATTCAGTCATCATGTTATGATCGTATCCCCCAAAAGAATATCCCGACAACAATTAAAAAAGAGGCCAAACCAAAATAAAATTACTGAAATTCGGAATTATAGGACAGCGTGCATAAGAACGAGTTTCCGACACCAATATCGCAGCAATATATATCACAATATATGCTAGAAATGCAGAAAAATAGGAGACACCAATTTACGTGGAAAAACCCCCAATAATGGGGTAAAAAACCACGGGCAAGAGAGACTTTCTATATATCAAGAAAGGGAGCCAATACACGAGCAGCAATATCCAAGAGAACAATATCAATCTCTTATGCGAATGAAAGAAAGAGCCCAAAAGATTCAAGAAAGAAATCACCCAATGAAGACTCCCTTCATTTTCTCTTTCTTCTTTGTCTTTCCTCTTTCTNCACTTCACTGCTGCCCAATGCTCTTTGCCTGGATTTGACAAGAACCTGCTAACTACACCAACTGCATAAGCTAAGTCTGGGCGTGTGCAAACCATAGCATACATAAGACTCCCTACTGCGGAGGCATAAGGTACATTCTCCATTCTTTCTTTCTCATCTATTGAGGATGGACATTGCTCATTTCCCAATTTAAAATGCGTTGCTAAAGGTGTACTTACCGTTTTGGCATCTTTCATGTTGAACTTGCTAAGCACCTTCTCAATGTATTTCTCCTGTGATAACCACAATTTCTTGGCCTTCCTATCACGAACAATCCTCATGCCTAACAATTGTTGTGCTGGCCCCAAGTCCTTCATATCAAAGAACTTGCCCATATCCTTCTTCAATTGGCTAATCAATTGACAATCCTGTCCAACAATAAGCATGTCATCTACATATATCAATAAGATAATGAAGTTACTTGATGAGAACTCTCTGATGTAGACACAATGATCTACTGCTGACCTGCGATACTTTTGATTAATCATAAATGCATCAAATTTCTTGTACCACTGTCTAGGTGTTTGTTTAAGACCATACAAGCTCTTCTTTAATTTGCAAACCATGTGCTTCTTCCTAGCAACCACAAAACCTTCTGGTTGTGTCATGTAGATTTCTTCATTTAGATCTCCATGAAGAAAAGCAGTTTTTACATCTAACTGCTCTAACTCCAAGTCTAGACATGCCACTAAACCAAGTATTACCCTGATAGATGACATTTTAACAACAGGAGAAAAAATTTCATCAAAATCAATACCTCTTTCCTGCTTGAAACCTTTCACCACTAACCGAGCTTTGTATCTCAACTTGCCTTGACCTTCATTTTTAAGCTTGTAGACCCACTTGTTCTGCAACACTTTCTTACCTTTTGGTAGCTCTACCAAATCAAAAGTGTGATTCTTATACAAAGAATTCATCTCTTCCTGCATAGCTTGATTCCATTCATCTAGCATTCTGGCTCTCCACTATCTGTAAACATGATATATTCATCAGTAGAATATCTAGTAGATGGTATACGTGTTCTTTTACCTCTTCCCAATTGCTCTTCAATTGGTTCTAAATGAGGAGGAAGCTCCCCCTCCAACTCATGCTCATGATCAGTTTGAGTCTCTATAGGGTTGCCATCTGTATACTGCTCATCTGTCTCTCTTTCCTCTTCCTCTACATCTTCATTAGTCTCACCATGCTCAGATGAATGTTCTTCAGGCTCTACATAGGTTGGCTCATGAACACCATTAGCATTCACACCTGACTTCGTGTCACCCATGACATCTTCAATAGTCTGATCCTCTCTGAAGACAACATCACGACTCCTGTAGATTTTGTCATTCTTTGGATCCCATAACCTGTAACCAAATTCATCATCTGCATAACCAAGAAATATTAGAGGAATAGCTTTATCATCTAGTTTGGTCCTATGTTCCTTAGGTACATGCATAAACGCTTTGCAACCAAAAACTATGAGGTGATCATACTTAACCTCTTTACCTGACCAAACTCTCTGTGGAATATCTCCATCTAGAGGCACTGAAGGAGACCTGTTTATCAAATAAACTGCAGTACGCATTGCCTCTGCCCAAAAATACTTTGGCAACTTAGAGCTAGATAACAAACTTCTAACTCTCTCAATTATAGTTCTATTCATCCTTTCTGCAACTCCATTATGCTGTGGAGTATAGGGAACTGTCTTTTCATGTCTAATACCATGCT